>JAVSCE010021765.1:0-98310 GCA_032199065.1 Smutsia gigantea | reverse complement strand
AGGATAAAGACAGACTTTTAAAAGCAGCTAGAGAGAGAAAAAGATCACATACAAAGGAAAACCCATCAGGCTATCATGAGATTTCTCAAGAGAAACCTTACAGGCCAGAAGGGAGTGGCATGATATATTTAATGCAATGAAGTAGAAAGGCTTCAAACCAAGAATACTCTACTCAGCAAGGTTATCATTTAAATTTGAAAGAGGGATTAAGCAATTTTCAGATAAGCAAAAGCTGAGAGAATTTACCTCACACAAACCACCTCTACAGTGCATTTTGGAGGGACTCCTATAGATGGAAGTATTCCTAAGGCTAAATTGATGTCACCCAAGAGATACACAAAGAGTACAGAATATGATACCTAACATATAAAGAATGGAGGAGGAAGAAAAAGGAGGGGAAAAAAAGAACCTTTAGGTTGTGTTTGTAATAGCATGCAAAGTGAGTTAAATTACACAATTAGATATTAAGGGAATTACCCTTTAACCTTTGGTAACCACAAATCTAAAACCTGCAATGGCAATAAGTACATATCTATCTATAATCACCCTAAATGTAAATGTTCTGAATGCACCAATCAAAAGACACAGAGTCACTGAATGGATAAAAAAAAGACCCATCTATATGCTGCCTACAAGAGACTCACTTCAAAACCAAAGATATACACAGACTGAAAGTAAAGGATGGAAAAAGATATTTCATGAAACTAAAAATAAGAAAAAAGCAGGAGTTGCAGTACCTGTATCAGACAAAACAGACTTCAAAACAAAGAAAGTAACAAGAGACAAAGAAGAACATGACATAATGATAAAGGGGTCAGCCCAGCAAGAGTATATAACTATTATAAATATCTATGCAACCAACACAGTATCACCTACATATGTGAAACAAATACTAACAGAACTAAAGGGGGAAATAGAATGCAATGCATTCATTTTAGGGACTTCAACACACCACTCACTCCAAAGGACAGATCAACCAGACAGAAAATAAGTAAAGAGACAGAGGCACTGAACAATGTATTAGAACAGATGGATTTAATGGAAATCTACAGAGCACTTCATCCAAAAGCAACAGGATACACATTCTTCTCAAGTGCACATGGAACATTTTCAAGAATAGATCATATACTAGGCCATAAAAAGAACTGCAGAAATTCAAAATGATTGAAATTTGACCAACCAGATTCACAGATCAAAGGTATGAAACTAGAAATAAATTACAAAAAGAAAATGAAAAAGCCCACAAACACATACAGGCTTAATAACATGCTCCTAAATAATCAATGGATCAATGACCAAATAAACACAGATATCAAGCAATTTATGGAGACAAATGACAGCAGTAATTCAACACCGCAAAATCTCTGGGATGCAGTGAAGGCCATGCTAAGAGGGAAATACATTGCAGTACAGGCCTACCTCAGGAAAGAAGAGCAATCCCATATGAACAGTCTAAACTGACAATTAACAAAACTAGAAAAGGAAGAACAAATGAACCCCAAGTCAGTAGAAGGATGTACATAATAAAGAGTAGAGCAGAAATAAATAAAATCGAGAAGAATAAAACAATAGAAAGAATCATTGAAAGCAGGAGCTGGTTCTTTGAGAAAATAAACAAAATAGATAAAGCCCTAGCTAGACATATCAAGAAAAAAAGAGAGTCTACACACATAAACAGAATCAGAAATGAGAAAGGAAAAATCACTGCAGACAGCACAAAAATACAAAGAATTATGAGAGAATACTATGAAAAACTGTATGGTACCACACTGGATAACCAAGAGAGAATGGACAACATTCTAGAAAAATAAAACCTTCCAAGCCTGACCCAGCAAGAAACAGAAAATGTGAATAGACCAATTATCAGCAAGGAAATGGAATTGGTAATCAAAAAACTACCTACCTAAGAACAAAGCGCCTAAACCGGATGGTTTCACTGCTGAATTTTTTTAAAGTTTATTTTGATATCATTAATCTACAATTCAATGAATAGTATTATGGTGATTACACTACCCCCTTCATCAGGTCCCCACCCCAACCCCATTACAGTCACTGTCCATCAGCGTAGCGAGATGCCACAGAGTCACTACTTGTCCTCTCTGGGTAGTACAGCCCTCCCCGTGACCCCCTAACATTACATCTGCTAATCGTAATGTCCTTTTTTCCCCCTTGCCCCTCCCTTCCCACCCATCCTCTCCAGTCCCTTTCCCTATGGTAACTATTAGTCCGTTCTTGGGTTCTGTGAGTCTCCTGCTGTTTTGTTCCTTCAGTTTTTTTTCTCAGTTCTTATACTCCACATATGAGTGAAATCATTTGGTTCTTGTCTTTTTCAGCTTGGCTTATTTCACTGAGCATAATACCCTCTAGCTCCATCCATGTTGTTGCAAATGGTAGGATTTATTTTCTTCTTATGGCTGTATAATATTCCATTGTGTATATGTACCACCTCTTCTTTATCCATTCATCTACTGATGGACACTTAGGTTGTTTCCATTTCTTGGCTATTGTAAATAGTGCTGTGATAAACATAGGGGTGCATCTGCCTTTTTCAAACTGGGCTGCGGCATTCTTAGGGTAAATTCCTAGGAATGGAAATCCTAGGTCAAATGGTATTTCTATTTTGAGTTTTTTAAGGAACCTCCATACTGCTTTCCACAATGGTTGAACTAATTTGCATTCCCACCAGCAGTGTAGGAGAGTTCCCATTTCTCCACATCCTCGCCAACATTTGCTGTTGTTTGTGTTTTGGATGTTGGCTATCCTCACTGGTGTGAAGTGGTATCTCATTGTGGTTTTAATCTGCATTTCTCTGATGATTAGTGATGTGGAGCATCTTTTCATGTGCCTGTTGGCCATCTGAATTTCTTATTTGGAGAAGTGTCTATTCATGTCCTCTGCCCATTTCTTAATTGGATTATTTGCTTTTTGTTTGTTGAGGTGTGTGAGTTCTTTATATATTTTGGATGTCAACCCCTTATCGGATACGTCATTTATGAATATACTCTCCCATACTGCAGGAAGTCTTTTTGTTCTACTGATGGTGTCCTTTGCTGTACAGAAACTTTTCAGCTTGATATAGTCCCACTTGTTCATTTTTGCTTTTGTTTCCCTTGCCCGGGGAGATTTGTTCATGACGAAGTCGCTCATGTTTATGTCCAAGAGCTTTTCGCCCATATTTTTTCTAAGAGTTTTATGGTTTCATGATTTACATTCAGGTCTTTGATCCACCTTGAGTTTACCTTTGTGTTTGGGGTTAGACAGTAGTCCAGTTTCATTCTCTTACATGTAGCTGTCCAGTTTTGACAACACCAGCTGCTGAAGAGGCTGTCATCTCCCCATTGTATATAAAAGGCTCCCTTATCAAATATTAATTGACTGTATGTGTTTGGGTTGATGTTTGGATTTTCTATTCTATTCCACTGATCTGTGGGTCTGTTTTTGTGCCAATACCAAATTGTCTTGATTACTGTGGCTTTGTAGTAGAGCTTGAAGTCAGGGAGCGTAATTCCCCCTGTTTTATTCCTCCTTCTCAGGATTGCTTTGGCTATTTGGGGTCTTTTGTGGTTCCACATGAATTTTAGAATTATTTGTTCAAGTTCATTGAAGAAAGCTGTTGGTAGTTTGATAGGGATTGCATTGAATCTGTAGATTGCTTTAGGTAGTATAGCCATTTTAACAATATTTATTCTTCCTAGCCAAGAGCATGGGATGCATTTCCATTTGTTAGTGTCCTTTTAATTTCTCTTAGGAATGTCTTGTAGTTTTCAGAGTACAGGTCATTCACTTCCTTCGTTAGGTTTATGCCTAGGTATTTTATTCTTTTTGATGCAATTGTGAATGGAATTGTTTTTCTGATTAGTCTTTCTGTTAGTTCATTGTTAGTGTATAGGAAAACAACAGATTTCTGTGTGTTAATTTTGTATCCTGACACTTTGCTGAATTCAGATATTAGTTCTAGTAGTTTTGGAGTGGAGTGGAGTATTTAGGGTTTTTTATGTACATTATCATGTCATCTGCAAATAATGACAATTTGACTTCTTCTTTACCAATCTGGATGCCTTCTTTGTCTTTGCTTTGTCTGATTGCCATGGCTAGGACCTCCAGTACTATGTTGAATAACAGTGGAGAGAGTGGGCATCCCTGTCTTGGTCACGATTTTAGATGAAAAGCTTTCAGAGTCTCGCCGTTAAGTATGATGTTAGCTGTGGGTTAGTCATATATGGCTTTTATGATGTTGAGGTACTTGCCGTTTATACCCATTTTGTTGAGAGTTTTAATCATGAATGGATGCTGAATTTTGTCAAATGCTTTTCCAGCATCTATGGGGATGATCTTGTGGTTTTTGTTCTTCTTTTTGTTGATGTGGTGGATGATGTTGATGGATTTTCGAATGTTGTGCCATCCTTGCATCCCTGGGATGAATCCCACTTGATCATATTGTATGATCCTCTTGACGTATTTTTGAATTCGGATTGCTAATATTTTGTTGAGTATTTTTGCATCTACATTCATCAGGGATATTGGTCTGTAGTTTTCTTTTTTCATGAGGTCTTTGCCGGGTTTTGGTATTAGAGTGATGCTGGCTTCATAGAATGAGTTTGGAAGTATTCCCTCCTCTTCTATTTTTTGGAAAACTTTAAGAAGAATGGGTGTTATTCTCTATATGTCTGGTAGAATTGAGAGGTGAATCCATCTGGTCCGGGGGTTATGTTCTTGGGTAGTTTTTTGATTACCACTTCAATTTCATTGCTAGTGATTGGTCTGTTTAGTTTTTCTGTTTCTTCTTTGGTCAGTTTTGGAAGGTTGTATTTTTCTAAAAAGTTGTCTATTTCTTCCAGGTTTTCCAGCTTGCTAGCATATAGATTCTCATAGTCTTCTCTTATAATTCTTTGTATTTCTGTGGGATCCGTTGTGATTTTTCCTTTCTCATTTCTGATTGTGTTTATGTGTGTAGATTCTCTTTTTCTCTTAATGAGTCTGGCTAGGGGTTTATCTATATTGTTTATTTTTTCAAAGAACCAGCTCTTGGTTTCATTCATTTTTTCTATTTTTTTGTTCTTCTCAATTTTATTTATTTCTTCTCTGATCTTTATTATGTCCCTCCTTCTGGTGACTTTGGGTTTCATTTGTTCTTCTTTTTCCAATTTTAGTAATTGTGTCTTTAGACTATTCATTTGGGAGTGTTCTTCTTTCTTTAGATAGGCCTGGATTGCAATATACTTTCCTCTTAGAACTGCTATTGCTGCATCCCATAAAAGCTGTGGCTTTGTGTTGTTGTTGTCATTTGTCTCCATATACTCTTTGATTTCTGTTTTGATTTGGTGATCCATTGATTAATTAGAAGAATGTTGTTAAGTCTCCATATATTTGTGAGCCTTATTTTTTCTTTCTAAAGTTTAATTCTAGTTTAATACCTTTATGATCTGAGAAGTTGGCTGGTAGAATTTCAATATTTTCGATTTTACTGAGGTTCTTTTTGTGGCCTAGTATGTGGTCTATTCTGGAAAATGTTCCATGTGCACTTGAGAAGAATGTGTACCCTGTTTCTTTTGGGTGGAGAGTTCTGTAGATGTCTGTTAGGTCCATCTGTTCTAGTGTGTTGTTCAGTGCCTCTGTGTCTTTACTTATTTTCTGTCTGGTTGATCTGTCCTTTGGAGTGAGTGGTGTGTTCAAGTCACCTAAAATGAATGCATTGCTGTCTATTTCCTCTTTTTATTCTGTTAGTATTTGTTTCACAAATGCCGGCGCTCCGGTGTTGGGTGCATATATATTTTAAATGGTTATATCATCTTGTTGGACTGACCCCTTTATCATTATGTAATGTCCTTCTTTATCTCTTGCTACTTTCTTCGTTTTGAAGTCTATTTTGTCTGATACAAGTACTGCAACACCTGCTTTTTTCTCCTTGTTATTTGCATGAAATATCTTTTTCCATCCCTTAACTTTTAATCTGGGGATATCTTTGCATTTAAGGTGAGTTTCTTGTAGGCAGCATATAGATGGGTCTTGCTTTTTTATCCATTCTGTTACTCTGTGTCTTTTGATTGGTGCATTCAGTCCATTTACGTTTAGCGTGATTATCGATAGATATGTACTTATTGCCATTGCTGGCTTTAGATTCGTAGTTACCAAGGGTTCAAGGGTTGCTTCTTTACTATCTAAAAATCTAACTTAACTTTCTTGTTAAGTTATTGTAAACACCGTCTGATGTTTCTTTATTTCTCTCCCTTCTTATTCTTCCTCCTCCATTCTTTCTATAACAGGTGTTTTATTCTTTGCCTTTAGTTAGTGTTTGGATGGTCTGCTTTCTTTGCTATGATTTTATTTTCTCTGGTGACAGCTTTTTAGCCTTAGGAGTGCTTCCCTCTAGAGCAGTTCTTTTAAGATCTCCTGTAGAAGTGGTTTATGGGAGGCAAATTCTCTCAGATTTTGCTTGTCTGGAAATTGTTTAATCCCTCCGTCATATTTAAATGATAATCGTGCTGGATACAGTATTCTTGGTTCCAGGCCCTTCTGTTTCATTGCGTTAAATATATCATGCCATTCTCTTCTAGCCTGTAAGGTTTCTGTTGAGAAGTCTGATGTTAGTCTGATGGGTTTTCCTTTGAAGGTGATCTTTTTTCTTTCTTTAGCTGCCTTTAATTCTCTGTCCTTATCTTTGACCTTTGCCATTTTAATTATTATGTGTCTTGGTGTCTTCCTGGAGTCCTTTGTGTTAGGAGGTCTGTGGGCTTCCATGAACTGCAAGACTATTTCCTTCCCCATCATGGGGACGTTTTCATCAATTATTTCTTCAGTGACACTTTCTATCCCTTTTTCTCACTCTTCTTCCTCTGGTACTCCTATAATGCAAATATTGTTCTGTTTGGATTGGTCACACAGTTCTCTTAATATTCTTTCATTCCTAGAGATCCTTTTATCTCTCTCTGCCTCAGCTGCTCTGTGTTCTTCTTCTCTGATTTCTATTGCATTAACAGTCTCTTGCATCTCGTCCAGTCTGCTGCTGAGCCCGTTGACGGCTTGTCTCATTTCTGCATTATCTTTCCTGACTTCCATCACTTCCTCCCTTATTAGCTCTTGCATATTTCTCTGTAAATCCATCAGCATGGTTATGACTTTTATTCTGAATTCTTTTTCAGGAAGATTCTGCATTTCCATCCCTTCAGGTTCCTTCTCAGAGGGTGTCTGTGTCTTTTTTGATTTTTGTCTGTATCATGTTCTTCTGTCTTGTCATGTTGATAGGAGTGGTCGCTGGTAGGTGCCACGTATGTCAGCTGGGTTCTTTAAGGTTTTAAAAAAAAAAACCCACCAAAAAACAAGCAAGCCAAAAAAAAAAAGAAGGAAGAGAAAGAAAAGAGAGAAAGAAAAAAGAAAGAAATGAAAGAAAAGGAAGGTGAAAAAGGAAGAAAAAACAAAGGGCAAGAAATAAAACAAACGAGCAAAAAAAGACCGCCCACCGGGAGTGGATTTTCTAAGCATGTTGTAGGTGTCGCTGTTGCTCCACTAATCCACAGTCGCTGCCGCGCCGCTTTTTAGCCGGGGCGGGAACGAATGGGAGGCTATTGTTTTCTGTATAAAGTTCCAGCGTATCTGCTCTGTTCTCTCCGTCACCAGCAAAGGAGACCGAAGTTCCCCAGGACTTCCAGCCTGCAGGGCTGAGACTGCCGGGGTGATGGTGTTCCTTCGCTGGGCCCCCCACCTCTCCGAGACCGCTACAAACAGCACGCGCTTTTCTCTTGTCCCTGGGCGCTCGCTGCACGCTCCTGGCTCAGACCACTGGGCCTGGTTTTTTCGCGGATGTGCTCTTCCACTCCCTCCCGGCTCCGAATCCTCTCCTCCCGCTGGTGCACTGGGCTGGATGAGTGCTCGGGTGCTGCCGGGTCGTGGCTTCATATCTTACCCGCCTCACGGGGTGCTGAGTCCTCCCAGGTGTGGCTGCACGCTGTGCACTTTCCTGTGTGCTCTGGTCTCTCTTTTCGGAATAGTTGTATTTGCTGTTTTTTCGTAGATTTATATAGTTTTCAGAGGAGAATTCTGCCACCCTGCTCGCACTGCCATCTTCCCAGAAGTCCTTCACTGCTGAATTTTATCAAATATTTAGTGAAGACCTAATACCTATCCTCATTAAAGTTTTCGAAAAAGTAGAAGAGGAGGGAATACTCCCAAACTCATTCTACGAGGCCAACATCACTCTAATACCAAAACCAGGCAAAGACACCACAAAAAAGGAAAATTACAGACCAATATCCCTGATGAACATAGATGCAAAAATACGCAACAAAATATTAGCAAACCAAATTTAAAAATACGTCAAAAAGAACATCCATCATGATCAAGTGGGATTCATCCCAGGAATGCAGTGGTGGTACAACATTCAAAAATCTATCAACATCATCCACCACATCAACAAAAAGAAGGACAAAAACCACATGATTATCTCCTCAGATGCTGAAAAAGCATTCGACAAAATTCAACATCTATTCATCATAAAAACTCTCAGCAAAATGGGTATAGAGGGCAAGTACCTCAACATCATAAAGGCCATATATGACAAACCCACAGGCAACATTATACTTAACAGTGAGAAGCTGAAATATTTTCCTTTAAGATCGGGAACAATGCCAGCTCACCCCACTTTTCTTCAACATAGTTCTAGAGGTTCTAGCCATAGCAATCAGACAACACAAAGAAAAGGCATTCAGTTTGGTAAGGAAGAAGTCAAACTGTCCCTATTCGCAGATGATTTGATACTGTATAGAAAAACCCTAAAGAATCCACTCCAAAACTACTATATCTAATATCTGAATTCAGTCACGGGATACCAAATTAATACAGAGAAATCTGTTGCATTCCTATACACTAACAATAAACTAGGAGAAAGAGAAACCAGGAAAACAATTCCATTCATAATTGCATCAAAAAGATTAAAATACCTAGGAATAAACCTAAACAAGGAAGTGAAAGACCTATACTCTGAAAACTACAAGACACTCATTAGAGAAATTAAATAAGAAACCAATAAATGGAAACACACACTGTGCTCACAGACCGGAAGACTTAATATTGTCAAAATGGCCATCCTGCCTAAAGCAATCTACAGATTCAAATGCAATCCCTATCAAACTACCAAGAGCATTCTTCGACAAAGAAGAGAAAATAGTTCTAAAATTCATATGGAACCACAAAAGAGCCCGAATAGCCAAAGCAATCATGAGACAGAAGAATAAAGTGGGGGGAATTACACTCCCTGACTTCAAGCTCTACTACAAAGCCACAGTAATCAAGACAATTTGGTCCTGGCACAAGAACAGACCCATAGACCAATGGAACAGACTAGAGAGTCCAGATATAAACCCAAGCATATATGGTCAATTACAATACAATAAAGGAGCCATGGTATACAATGGGGAAATGACAGCCTCTTCAACAGCTGGTGTTGGCAAAACTGTACAGCTACATGTAAGAGAATGAAACTGGATTATTGTCTAACTCCATACACAAAAGTAAACTCAAAATGGATTCAAGACCTGAATGTAAGTCATGAAACCATAAAACTCTTAGAAAAAAACGTAGGCAAAAATCTCTTGCACATAAACATGAGTGACTTCTTCATGAACATATCTCCCCGGGCAAAGGAAACAAAAGAAAAAATGAACAAGTGGGACTATATCAAACTAAAAAGGTCTGTACAGCAAAGGACACCATCAGTAGAACAAAAAGACAATCTATAGTATGGGTGAAAATATTCATAAATGACATATCCGATAAGGGGTGGACATCCAAATTATATAAAGAGCTCACTCACAACAACAAACAAAAAGCAAATAAGCCAATAAAAAATGGGAAGAAAATCTGAACAGACACTTCTGCAAAGAAGAAATTCAGATGGCCAAAAGGCACACGAAAAGATGCTCCACATCGCTAATCATCAGAGAAATGCAGATTAAAACCACAATGAGATATTACCTCACACCAGTGAGGATGGCCAACATCCAAAACACAAACAACAACAAATGTTGGCGAGGATGTGGAGAAAAGGGAACCCTCCTACACTGCTGGTGGGACTGCAAATTAGTTCAACCATTGTGGAAAAGTATGGAGGTTCCTCAAAAAACTCAAAATAGAAATACCATTTAACCCAGGAATCCCACTCCTAGGAATTTACTCTAAGAATACAGCAGCCCAGTTTGAAAAAGACATATGCCCCCCTATGTTTATCGCAGCACTATTTACAATAGCCAAGAAACGGAAGCAACCTGTGTCCATCAGCAGATGAATGGATAAAGAAGATGTGATACATATACACAATGGAATGTTATTCAGCCATAAGAAGAAAACAAATCCTAACATTTGCAACAACCTGGATGGAGTTAGAGGGTATTATGCTCAGTGAAATAAGCCAGACGGAGAAAGACAAGTGCCAAATGATTTCCCTCATTTGTGGAGTATAACAAAGAAGCAAAACTGAAGGAACAAAATAGTAGCAGACTCAGAGACTCCGAGAAGGAACTAGTGGTTACCAAAGGGAGGGATGTGGGAGGGCGAGTGGGAGAAGGGGATTGTGGTGTTTTATGTTTAGTACACATGGTGTGGGGAATCACAGGGAAAACAGGGTAGCACAGAGAAGGCAAACTGAATCTGTGTCATCTTACTACATTGATGGACAGTGACTGAATTGGGGTATGAGTGGGGACTTGATAATATGGATTAATGTAGTAACCACATTGTTTTTTCATGTGAAACCTTCATAAGAGTGTATATCAATAGTACCTTAATAAAAAAAAAAGAACAAAGCAAGAACTGAGAGAACAAAACAGCAGCAGACTCACAGAACCCAAGAATAGACTAACATTTACCAAAGGGAAACGGACTGGGGAGGATGGGTGGGAAGGAATGGATAAGCGGGAAAAAGGGGCATTATGATTAGCATGTATAATGTAGGGGGGTGGACATGGAGAAGGCAGTAATACTCAGAGAAATCAAGTAGTGATTGTATAGCATCTTACTACGCCTGTGGGGAGTGACTGGACTGTAATGGGGACTTGATAATAGGGGGAGTCTAGTAACCATAATGTTGTTCATGTAATTGTACATTAAGGATAGAAAAATAAAAAAATGAGTATTCATGTTTATAAGCCACTGAAACTTTGTGTTACCAGCATTATGTTAACAATAACTCACTGATACAGGGCCCTCTTACTTCTCAGTAATGGAAATATTCTTCAATTTTACCTCTAAAATTCATCATTGTGTGAATTTTGTTTTTTTCTGACCACTTCCCTTCCCAATAGCAATAATGCAATCATGTGATTTGACTCACCTAATCAGTTGTTGCCCTCCCTCCCAGAACCTTGAATCTGGAGAAAGTGACTGTTTAAAATCTGGAGAAGGGGGCAGACTTCTGGGAAGATGGCAGTGTGAGCAGGGTGGCAGAAATCCCCTCCCAACATTATATTTATCTACGAAAACACAGAAAATACATCTATTCCTAAAAGAGAGACGAGAATACACAGGAAAGCGCACAGCATGCAGCTACACCCGAGAGCACTCGGCACCCCAAGAGGCAGGTAAGATACGGAGCCGCGACCCAGCAGGACTCGAGCCCTCCCCCACCCCAGCGCACCGGCGGGAGGAGAGGATTCAGAGCCGGGAGGGAGTGGAAGTACACCCCGCGAAGTAGCCAGCCCCGGTGATCTGCGCGGGGAGTGCTGACCCACATTGCGCAGTGCAGCGGAGATTGGAGAGACAGAGGGGCAGAATCTGAGCGGGGAACGTGCCAGGGTGCTTGCAGCTGGCTCCCAGGAAGGAAAAAAAAAAAGCACGCACTTTCTTCAGTGGTCTTAAAGAGACAGGAGCCCAGCGGAGGAGCCGGATCGCCCCAGCACACTCAGCCCAGCAGGCTGGGAGTCCTGGGGAGTTTCAGACGCCTCAGCTGGTGACTGAGGAAGCGTAGCCATACTTACACTTCCCACTGAGATCAACAGCCTCCTATTCATTCCCACCCCTGCCAACGCGATAAAGGGCCCTGCGGAGCGGCACACTCACAGCTGTGGAATAGTGGGGCAATAGCGCCACCTACAGCATTCCCACAGAATCTACGTCCGGTGGGCATCTTTTTTGTTTTTTGTTTTCTCTTTGTTTTTACTTTTCTTTCTTTCTTTTTTCTTTCTTTCTTTTTTTCTTTTTTTTCTCTTTTTTTTCTTCTCTTTTTAAAGTCTTCAAGAGAACAGCAGACATACGTGGCAACTATCAGTGACCAATTAAATAGCCATGAAAAGACAGAGGAATATGGTTCAGACCAAAATCAACCAGACAACCCCAGAGAGGGAGTCTGAAGGGATGGACATGCACAGCCTTCATGAAAAAGAATTCAGAATAAAAGTCATAACCATGCTGATGGACATACAGAGAAATGTGCAAGAGCTGAGGGAGGAAGTGAGGGAAGTGAGGAAAGACAATGCAGAAATCAGACAAGCGATTGACGGGCTTAACAGCAGAATGGATGAGATGCAAGAGACTGTTAATGGAATAGAAAACAGAGAACAGGAGTACAGAACAGCTGAGGCAGAGAGAGATAAAAGGATTTCTAGGAATGAAAGAATATTAAGAGAACTGTGTGACCAATACAAATGGAACAATATTCGCATGATAGGAGTACCAGAGGAAGAAGAGAGAGAAAAAGGGATAGAAAGTGTCTTTGAAGAAATAATTGCTGAAAAAGTTCCCTCGCTGGGGAAGTAGTCTCACAGTCCACCGAAGCTCATAGACCTCCCAACACAAGGGACCCAAGGAAGACAACACCAAGACACATAATAATTAAGATGGCAAAGATCAAAGATAAAGACAGGGTATTAAAGGCAGCTAGAGAGAGAAAAAAGATCACCTACAAAGGAAAACACATCAGACTATAATCAGACTTCTCAACAGAAACCGTACAGGCCAGAAGAGAATGGCATGATACATTTAACGTTATGAAACAGAAGGGCCTCGAACCAAGAATATTGTATCCAGCACGATTATCATTTAAATATGATGGAGGGATTAAACAATTTCCAGAGAAACGAAAGTTGAGAGAGTTTGCCTCTCATAAATCACCACTACAGGATATCTTAAATGGACTGCTCTAGATGGAGGCACACCTAAGGCTTAAAAGATGTCATCAGAGAAAATAAAATCATAGCAAAGAAAGCAGACCATCCAAATACTAACTAAAGGCAAAGAATAAAACACGTATTATAGAAAGAATGGAGGAGGAGGAATAAGAAGGGAGAGAAAGAAAGAAACATCAGACTGTGTTTACAATAACTTAGCAAGAAAGTTAAGTTAATTTTTAGATAGTAAAGAAGCAACCCTTGAACCCTTGGTAACCACGAATCTAAAGCCAGCAATGGCAATAACTACATATCTATCGATAATCACCCTAAATGTAAATGGACTGAATGCACCAATCAAAAGAAACAGAGTAACAGAATGGATAAAAAAGCAAGACCCATCTATATGCTGCCTACAAGAAACTCACCTTAAATGCAAAGATATCCCCAGATTAAAAGTGAAGGGATGGAAAAAGATATTTCATGCAAACAACAAAGAGAAAAAAGCAGGTGTTGCAGTACTTGTATCAGAGAAAATAGACTTCAAAATGAAGAAAGTAGCAAAAGAGAAAGAAGGACATTACATAATGATAAAGGGTTCAGTCCAACAAGAAGATATAACCATTATAAATATATATGGACCCAACACAGGAGCGCCGGCCTTGGTGAAAGAAATACTAACAGAATTAAAGGAGGAAATAGACAGCAATGCATTCATTTTAGGTGACTTGAACACACCACTCACTCCAAAGGACAGATCAACCAGACAGAAAATAAGTAAAGACACAGAGGCACTGAACAACACACTAGAACAGATGGACCTAACAGACATCTACAGAACTCTACACCCAAAAGCAACAGGATACACATTCTTCTCAAGTGCACATGGAACATTTTCCAGAATAGACCACATACTAGGCCACAAAAAGAACCTCAGTAATTTCAAAAATATTGAAATCCTAACAACCAACTTCTCAGCTCACCAAAGTATACAACTAGAAATAAATTTTAGAAAGAAATCAAAAAGGCTCCAAATACATGGAGACTTAACAACACTCTCCTAATTAATCAATGGGTTAACGACCAAATCAAAACAGAAATCAAAGAATATTTGGAGACTAATGACAACAACAACACAAAGCCACAACTTCTGTGGGACGCAGCAATGGCAGTTCTAAGAGGAAAGTATATTGCAATCCAGGCCTATTTAAAGAAGGAAGAACATTCCCAAATGAATAGTCTAAAGACACAATTACTGAAATTGGAAAAAGAACAAATCAGGCCCAAAGTCACCAGAAGGAGGGATATAAAAAAGATTAGAGAAAAAATAAATAAAATTGAGAAGAATAAAACAATAGAAAAAATCAATAAAACCAAGAGCTGGTTCTTTGAAAAAATATACAAAATAGATAAACCCCTAGCCAGACTCATTAAGAGAAAAAGAGAATCTACACACATAAACACAATCAGAAATGAGAAAGGAAAAATCACGACGGACCCACAGAAATACAAAGAATCATAAGAGAATATTATGAGAATCTATATGCTAACAAGCTGGAAAACATAGAAGAAATGGACAACTTCTTAGAAAAATACAACCTTCCAAGACTGACCAAGCAAGAAACAGAAAAACTAAACAGACCAATCACCAGCGACAAAATCGAATTGGTAATCAAAAAACTACCCAAGAACACAACCCCTGGGTCTGATGGATTCACTTCTGAATTCTACCAGACATATAGAGAAGAAATAACACCGATTCTCCTTAAAGTTTTCCAAAAAATAGAAGAGGAGGGAATACTTCCAAACCCATTCTATGAAGCCAGCATCACTCTAATACCAAAACCCGGTAAAGACCTCACCAAAAAAGAAAATTACAGACCAATATCCCTGATGAAAGTAGATGCAAAAATACTCAACAAAATATTAGCAAACTGAATTCAAAAATACATCAAGAGGATCATACACCATGATCAAGTGGGATTCATCCCAGGGTTGCAAGGATGGTACAACATTCAAAAATCCATCAACATCATCCACCACATCAACAAAAAGAAGAACAAAAACCACATGATCATCTCCATAGTTGCTGAAAAAGCATTTGACAAAATTCAGCATCCATTCCTGATTAAAACTCTCAACAAAATGGGTATAGACGGCAAGTACCTCAACATCATAAAGGCTATATATGACAAACCCACAGCTAACATCATACTCAACAGCGAGACGCTGAAAGCTTTTCATCTAAGATCGGGAACAAGGCAGGGATGCCCACTCTCTCCACTGTTATTCAACATAGTACTGTAGGTCCTAGCCGCAGCAATCAGACAAAACAAAGACATACAAGGCATCCAGATTGGTAAAGAAGAAGTCAAGTTGTCACTATTTGCAGATGACATGATACTGTACATATAAAACCCTAAAGATTCCATTCCAAAACTACTAGAACTAATATCTGAATTCAGCAAAGTTGCAGGATACAAAATTAACACACAGAAATCTGTTCCTTTCCTATACACTAATGATGAACTAACAGAAAGAGAAATCAGAAAAACAATTCCATTCACAATTGCATCAAAAAGAATAAAATACCTAGGAATAAACCTAACGAAGGAAGTGAAAGACCTGTACTCTGAAAACTACAAGACACTCCTAAGAGAAATTAAAGAGGACACTAACAAATGGAAATGCATCCCATGCTCTTGGCTAGGAAGAATAAATATTGTCAAAATGGCTATACTACCTAAAGCAATCTACAGATTCAATGCAATCCCTATCAAACTACCAACAGCTTTCTTCAATGAACTGGAACAAATAATTCTAAAATTCATATGGAACCACAAAAGACCCCGAATAGCCAAATCAATCCTGAGAAGGAGGAATAAAACAGGGGGAATTACACTCCCTGACTTCAAGCTCTACTACAAAGCCACAGTAATCAAGACAATTTGGTATTGGCACAAAAACAGACCCACAGACCAGTGGAACAGAATAGAAAATCCAAACATTAACCCAAACATATACAGTCAATTAATATTTGATAAAAGTGCCTTGGATATACAATGGGGAGATGACAGCCTCTTCAGCAGCTGGTGTTGGAAAAACTGGACAGCTACATGTAAGAGAATGAAACTGGACTACTGTCTAGCCCCATACACAAAGGTAAACTCAAGGTGGATCAAAGACCTGAATGTAAGTCAGGAAACCATAAAACTGTTAGAAAAAAACAGAGGCAAAAATCTCTTGGACATAAACATGAGCAACTTCTTCATGAACATATCTCCCCGGGCAAGGGAAACAAAAGAGAAAATGAACAAGTGGGACTATATCAAGCTGAAAATCTTCTGTACAGCAAAGTACACCATCAGTAGAACAAAAAGACATCCTACAGTATGGGAGAATAATATATTCATAAAAAACGTATCTGATAAAGGGTTGACATCCAAAATATATAAAGAACTCATGCACCTTAACAAACAGAAAGCAAATAATCCAATTAGGAAATGGGCAGAGGACATGAATAGACACTTCTCTAAAGAAGAAATTCAGATGGCCAACAGGCACATGAAAAGATGCTCCACATCGCTAATCATCAGAGAAATGCAGATTAAAACCACAATGAGATATCACCTCACACCAGTGAGGATGGCCAACATCCAAAACACAAACAACAACAAATGTTGGCGAGGATGTGGAGAAAAGGGAACCCTCCTACACTGCTGGTGGGACTGCAAATTAGTTCAACCATTGTGGAAAGCAGTATGGAGGTTCCTCAAAAAACTCAAAATAGAAATACCATTTGACCCAGGAATTCCACTCCTAGGAATTTACCCTAAGAATGCAGCAGCCCAATTTGAAAAGGACAGATGCACCCCTATGTTTATTGCAGCACTATTTACAATAGCCAAGAAATGGAAGCAACCTAAGTGTCCATCAGTAGATGAATGGATAAAGAAGAGGTGGTACATATACACAATGGAATATTATTCAGCCATAAGAAGAAAACAAATCCTACCATTTGCAACAACATGGATGGAGCTAGAGGGTATTATGCTCAGTGAAATAAGCCAAGCCAAAAAAAGACAAGTATCAAATGATTTCACTCATATGTGGAGTATAAGAACAAAGAAAAAAACTGAAGGAACAAAACAGCAGCAGACTCACAGAACCCAAGAACGGACTAATAGTTACCAAAGGGAAAGGGACTGGGGAAGATGGATGGGAAGGGAGGGATAAGAGGGAAAAAGGGGCATTATGATTGCAGATGTAATGTTGGGGGGGCATGGGGAGGGCTGTACAACTATGGGATGTGAACAATTTCCAGGGATGTGTTGTTTTAATTTGTCTGATTTTTCACATACTATTCAAGATCAAATAGACAACATTCATCATGGTATTGATAAGTTTTCACAAATGCCTGGATTGTTAAATTGGTTTTCTTTGTTTCATTGGATATGGCCTATAATTGTAGGTCTAATACTGTTATGCATTTGTATTCCTGTTCTCCTAGTGTGTGTGCGGAAGGCAGTTGTTGGTCTTTTAAAGCCAATACAAGCATATGCTACTTTTCAAGAATTAACTTCAAGAAATAAGTGATTCCTTTTAAACAACTTTGTGAAATCATGTACGGATTCCCCACCTGCATTTGCTGCAAGAAAATAATCATGTATATTGTGATTTTATCCAGAATTATAGCTGCTGGCTGTCCTCTCTTTCATATTTTATCTCCCTGTTTGGTCCCAGGAGATGGCTGGTTAGCCAGAGACGGGTAAGATTCCTCATGGGAGGAACAACCTAAGACAGGCACAGTCGCAAGGGACCTCAGGTGAGCAACGTGGGGGCCAACTGAGGTGAGGCATAGAACTTCACCCCTCCAGACGAGAGAGACATTGCCTGTGACAAACTATGTCACAGGCCGAGCCCAGCTAATCGTTATTCTGGTACCTTCCACAAATATATGCATATGCATTTGCGTCAATTAAAACAAAAAAAAGGGGGAAATGTGGGATTCACTTATAATTTAAGTATAAAAATCATATGAATAATCATAGTTGACTTGATTGATTATAGTATCTGAATTAGTTTCTCTGATATGATTGCCTTTGCATTGTTCACCTTGTGAGAACTTGTTCACTATGTTCCTTGCATGGTTCACCTTGTGGGAGCTTGTTCACTGTATTGGAACTTGTTCGTTGCATGGTGAGCAATAATGTCTTGTGTATTGAAAAGTTGTTAAGAGAAAAAAACCTCAAAAATTCACATCGCAAGAAAAATAATTTGTAACTATGTATGTTGAAGGATGTTAACTAAACTTACTGTGATAATCATTTCACAATAAAAAAAAGGGAAAAAAATAACCAAAAATAAATAAATAATATGAAAAAAATAAATAAAATAAAATCTGGAGACGGACAGTTTAGAATTAATTTCTTTGGTTGTGGCAAAGAGTGACGAGTGGGAGTGACCTCATAAGACACAGACAGGAATAATGTTCAGCCATAAAAAAGAAGGAAATCCTGCCATTTACTGAAACATAGATGGATCCTGAGGATTTTATGCTAAGTAAGTCAGACAGAGAAGGACAAATACTATAGGATCTCACTTATATGTGGAACCTAAGAAAACAAAACAAACTCAGAATAAAAGATCAAATTTCTGTCTATCAGCGGCAGTGGGTGATGGGTGGGGGAATTAGTACCAGCTTCCAGTTATGAAATAAATAAGTGCTGGAGATGTAATGTTCAATCCAATGACCAAAGCTACTAACACTGCTGTATGCTATATTTGAAAGTTGCTGAGAAACTAGATCCTAAAGTTTCTTATTACAAGGAAAAAACATTTTTTCTTTCTTGTATTTTCCCCCTTGTATCTATATAAGATGATGGACATTCACTAAACTTACTGTGATAATCATTTCATAATATATGTAAGCCAAGTCATTATGCTGTACAGCTTAAACTTATATAGTGCTGTATGTGAAAAAAGAATTTAGAATTCAAAGACCTGGAGTGCTGGCTTACTCTCTGTAAGCCTCAGTTTCCTCATGCATAAAATGGGCATAATAAATTGGATATGAAAGGGTTTTTAAACCCCAAACAGCTATACAATGGGAAGTTGCTGTTGTTTCATTCTGAATATATATTGCTGTATCCATCTCAATGAGGAAAAAAAAGAAAAAAGAAGAAACGTTATGGAAAGATTAATTGCTAGTGGCTGTTTTTGGCAAGTGTGAGTATTGCCAAGTTCTTGCAATAAGAACGATGACAAAATATATATATATATATATATATATATATATATATATAAGACTCAGGCTTCTTGAGATTTTTGGCTTGGCCCCCAGCTAATCATGATTCCAAGTGCTGTCTGGCAAAAGAATCACATTTAGTTAAGTTCTTTGTGATGTTAGGAAACATGCACCGGCAGGAGCAGGCTGGGGGTGTGCTGCACCTGGGACTCCCAAGTGTGCTGCAGAAGCTCAGCCAGGAGTGGCCACTGAGGCGTGTTGATCATGTAAACACAGTGATTCTGTGAACCAAGTGTTTCTACCTGGCTGGACATCAGACCAAAGGCCCAGTTAGTATAGAAGTGAAGGTAGCATGCCTGCAAACTTACACTTACCGTGAATGATTTCTCCTCGGAAGCACTGCCAGACTTTTGGTAAATCATATAATGTAAGACAGAAATTGGCTATGTTAGATGTTTTTTGTCTTGACTGCATTTTTCCAAAATAAACTCCACTGTGCAATTACTTTAATGAATAAATCCCCTACAGATTAATGGATGGACTCTTATTTAGAGTCAACAATCCCCTTCCTGAGATTAGTGGTTCCCAAAGTGTGGTCCCTGAACAAGCTTGTGGTCCCCTAAACCTTACTTGGGAATTTAGAAATGCAAATTCTCTGGTTCCATCCCAGATGCATTGAATTTGAAACTGTGGGGATGGGGCCCAGCAATCTGTGTTTTTATAGGCCCTCTAGAGGATTCTGACTCACACTAAAGCTTGGGAACCGTCTCCTTTAGCCTATTCAAGAGCATAGATCCAGTACTTCTTCCCTCTGCTCTGACATCACCAGTTTCTCCCACTCTATTGGATCATTCCCATCAACACACTTATTCATGCTGCTCTTTTTCCCAGTATAAAACAAATTTTTACTTGACCTCACTTGTCTGCTGTAATTTCATTCTTTGCTCCACTTTAGTTTTGATAAAATTCTCCAAAAGGATCGTCTATGTCTTCAATCTACTTTAAGGCAAATGAAATTAGGCCTCGTCAGTGAGTACTCCAAGAAACTATCCAGTCAAGGTTAACCAATGACCTCCATCCTGTTAAATCTTATGAACAATTCCCAGGCTGCACCTTACTTGATTCCTTCCCCTTCTTGGGAATACTTCCTCACTTGGCCTTCAGGTCACCAAACTCTACTGGTTTCCTCCTACCCAGCCAATCCTTCTCAGACTTCTTTGTAGGTTCCTCTTCATCTCCTTGGTCTCTTAGTGCTGAATGCCATAGAGCTCAGTTTTTGATCACTTATCTTCTTTATCTACGCATACTCTTTAGGTGATCTCATTTTTAGTCTCATGACTTTAAATATGAATTACATGTTTATGACTCTCAACTATATTATTTCCAACCCAGAAATGTCCCATTTATTCTAGACGCATCCCATGGCCAAGCTGATAACCCTGTTTGGATATCTATTCGATATAATAGCAAAGCTAACATGTCCCAAATTGACCTTCTGATCTTCCCTACTCCACAGCTTTCCATCCATTGTCTTCCACATTTTAATGATTGAAAATGCTATCCTTCTAGTTGCTAAGGTTGAGAAACATGATGTCATCTTTTATCCTCTTTTTCACATAACACACATGCAGTCCAACACAAAATCATATTGGCTTTACCTTCAAAATATAACTAGAATTTGACCACTTTGTATCACATCCACTACCACCATGCTGCCCCCAGCCACCATCATCTCTCACCTAGATTACTAAAATTGCTTCAGGAATGGTGTCCCTTCTCTCCCCATTGCACCTCTACAGTCAATTCTCAGCAGCTAGAACAATCCATTTAAAACATAATAATATCATGTCCCTCTTGGTTTTAAAGCCATGTAACAGTTCCTGTGATATTGTGACTTATAATAAAAATGCATTTCGGTCTTTCTTCCATTCCTGGCACAGATCTCTTAAAACGCTTGGAATTTGGTAAGTGATGAGAGCTATAAAGGTGTCTTTTGTTATGTTAATGAAGTTACTTTTGACTCCACCCAAGGAAGGAGCTTGTTGCCAGAGGAGCCAACCAGAATGTTGGAACTCTGGAGAAGGAAGAAGGGCTGGAGAGGCATTCAAACATCAATGGGTATCTGTTATTCATAACAAACCCCTTTTCACCACAACTGGTTTATGTTAATGAGGTAACTTTTGGAAAGCACCTAAGGGTAGGGGCTGGTTGACAGGGGAAACTACAGTGAATAGTGTTGGAACTTTCAGTTCCACCACCTCATTTCTGGGGAGGGTTGAGGGGCTGGAGATTAAGTTTAATCACCAATGGCTAACAATGTACTCAACTGTGCCTTTGTAATGAAGCCTCCGCAAAAAACCAAAGATTTAGAGAGCTTCCTGTTGGGGATCACATGAATATTTGGGGAGAGTGGTGCATTTGGAGAAGACATGAAGCTCCACACCCTTTCCCCATGCATCTCTTTGCATGTAAGGAAAATGGAAGTTCCCATGGCCAGAATGCTCACCTGACCCTAATCTACTTGCCCACTACACACATGCAATGATGTAATTGGCCTTCTGTGTAGGTGCATGCTTAGCAATGAGCCATTATTGTCAGTGTTGCTATATAAAGAGCTCTGACCAGTGCTCTGTCCTGAGGTAGAGGCAGAGGCGAATTAAGGACTTGCCAGAGGCAGCCATGATTCCAGCACCCCTGCCACCATGAGAATAAAAATTGGTGTAAACCTTTTCCTCCCCAGTGTTCCATTGTTGTTATTCAGTCTCACAAAATTCAGAGTAAACTTGCCTGGAACTGAAACCCTCCAGCATAATGCACTTCTTCCATCATGAGTTATATCCTTTTATAATACACTGGTAATCTAGTAAGTGAAATGTTCCATGTTCTGAGTTCCATGAGCTGCTCTAGCAAATTATACAAACCCGAAAATAGAGTCATTGGAACCTCCAGTTTATAACCAGTGGGGAGGAGGTACAGTCTTGTAGGACTTAGCCATTAACCTATAGGACACTCATCTGGTATCAGAGAATTGCTTGTTGTGAGGGGGAACCCACACATTGTAACTGGGTACAAAATCATAGCTCCCTCTCTGTCTTGTCAGTGGGTTTCAGCCTTGGGCAAGTTTACTCTTGATTCAGTGAAACCGAAAAATGACAATGGAACATACTTGAGGTGAAAAGGTTTATACTCAACTTTATTCCCACAGTGGCAGGTCAAGTGCTAGAATCCTGTCCACCTCACAGCAAGTCTGAATGCAGCAAGCCGGTCTCCTCCTCTGGGCCTCTCTGCCTCCGTAGCCATCTCAGTCTCTGTCCTCAGCACTGCAACCACTCCAGCCGCTGGTCTCCTGTAGCCATGCAGCTCAGAGCAATGGGAAGAGCTCTTTATATGGAGTCAATAATAATGTATCGGAGACTTCCGGGAAAATGGCAGCATGAGCAGGGTGGCAGAAATCTCCTCCCCAAATCATATGTATTTATGAAAATACAACAAGTACAACTATTCCCAAAAAAGAGACAGAAGATACAGGACAGCACATAGCCGGCAGCTCACCTGAGAGGACGTGGCACCCCACCAGGCGGAGCTATAAAGTCCCCTGTGGAGCGGTGCTGCCCGCTGCAGAATACTGGACCAACAGCGCCACCTACAGCATCCCCACAGAATCTATGCCCGGTGGCGCTTTTTTGTTAGTTTGTTTTTTGTTAGTTTGTTTTGTTTTCTTTTTTGTTTTTTCTTGTTTTTTTTTCTTTCTTTTCTTTTAAACTCTTAAAGAGCTTAGCTGACATACCATGGCACCTACCAGCGACCACTTCTATAGCGATTAAAAGACAGGAATATGGTCCAGACTAGGATCAACCAGACAACCCCAGAGAGGGAGCCTGAAGGGATGGAAATGCACAATCTTCCTCAAAAAGAATTGAGAATAAAAGTCATAATCATACTGATGGATCTATAGAGCAATGTGCAAGAGCTGAGGGACGAAGTGCGGGAAGTGAGGAAAGACAATGCAGAAATCAAACAAGCGATCGACGGGCTTAACAGCAGACTGGATGAGATGCAAGAGACTGTTAATGGAATAGAAATCAGAGAACAGGAATACAGAGAACCTGAGGCAGAGACAGATAAAACGATCGCTAGAAATGAAAGAATATTAAGAGAACTGTGTGACCAATCCAAACGTAACAATATTTGCATTATAGGAGTACCAGAAGAAGAAGAGAGAAAAAGGGATAGAAAGTGTCTTTGAAGAAATAATTGCTGAAAACTTCCCCATGCTGGGGAAGGAAATAGTCTCGCAGTCCACGGAAGCCCACAGATCTCCCAACACAAGGGACCCAAGGAAGACAACAAAAACACACATAATAATTAAGATGGCAACGATCAAAGATACAGAGTATTAAAGGCAGCTAGAGAGAGAAAAAAGGTCACCTACAAAGGAAAACCCATCAGACTATCATCAGACTTCTCAACAGAAACCTTAGAGGCCAGAAGAGAATGGCATGATATATTTAATGTTATGACACAGAAGGGCCTCGAACCAAGAATATTTTATCCAGCACAATTATCATTTAAATATGACGGAGGGATTAAACAATTTCCAGACAAGCGAAAGTTGAGAGACTTTGCCTCACATAAACCACCACTGCAGGATATCTTAAACGGACTGCTCTAGAGGGAAGCACCCCGAAGGCTAAAACGATGTCACCAGAGAAAATAAAATCATAGCAAAGAAAGCAGACCATCCAAATACAAACTAAAGGCAAAGAATAAAACACCTAGTATATAAAGAATGGAGGAGGAGGAAAAAGAAGGGAGAGAAATAAAGAAACATCAGACGGTGTTTACAATAACTTAACAAGAAAGTTAAGTTAGATTGTTAGATAGTAAAGAAGCAACCCTTGAACCTTTGGTAACCACGAATCTAAAGCCAGTAATGGCAATAACTACATATCTATTGATAATCACCCTAAATGTAAATGTACAGAATGCACCAATCAAAAGACACAGAGTAAAAGAATGGATAAAAAAAGCAAGACCCATCTATATGCTGCTTACAAGAAACTCACCTCAAACCCAAAGATATACACAAACTGAAAGTGAAGGGATGGAAAAAGATATTTCACGCAAATAACAAGGAGAAAAAAGCAGGTGTTGCAGTACTTGTATCAGACAAAATAAACTTCAAAACAAAGAAAGTAGCAAGAGATAAAGAAGGATATTGCATAATGATAAAGGGGTCAGTCCAACAAGATATAACCATTATAAATATATATGCACCAACACAAGAGCGCCGGCATATGTGAAACAAATACTAACAGAATTAAAGGAGGAAATAGACAGCAATGCATTCATTTTAGGAGACTTCAACAGACCACTCAGTCTAAAGGACAGATCAACCAGACAGAGAATAAGTAAAGACACAGAGGCACTGAACAACACACTAGAACAGATGGACCTAACAGACATCTACAGAACTCTACACCCAAAAGCAACAGGATACACATTCTTCTCAAGTGCACATGGAACGTTTTCCAGAATAGACCACATACTAGGCCACAAAAAGAACCACAGTAAATTCAAAAATATTGAAATTCTACCAACCAACTTCTCAGATCACAAAGGTATAAAACTAGAAATAAATTTTAGAAAGAAATCAAAAAGGCTCACAAATACATGGAGACTTAACAACATTCTCCTAATTAATCAATGGGTTAACGACCAAATCAAAACAGAAATCAAAGAATATATGGACACTAATGACAACAACAACACAAAGCCACAACTTCTGTGGGACACAGCAAAGGCAGTTCTAAGAGGAAAGTATTTTGCAATCCAGGCCTATTTAAAGAAGGAAGAACATTCCCAAATGAATAGTCTAAAGACACAATTATTGAAATTGGAAAAAGAAGAACAAATGAGGCCCAAAGTCACCAGAAGGAGGGACATAATAAAGATCAGAGAAGAAATAAAATTGAGAAGAATAATACAATAGAAAAAATCAATGAAACCAAGAGCTGATTCTTCGAAAAATTAAACAAAATAGATAAACCCCTAGCCAGACCTATTAAGAGAAAAAGAGTATCTACACACATAAACACAATCAGAAATCAGAAAGGAAAAATCACAACGGACCCCACAGAAATACAAAGAATCATAAGAGAATATTATGAGAATCTATATGCTAACAAGCTGGAAAACACAGAAGAAATGGACAACTTCTTAGAAAAATACAACCTTCCAAGACTGACCAAGCAAGAAACAGAAAAACTAAACAGACCAATCACCAGCAACGAAATGGAATAAGCAATAAAAAACTACCCAAGAACAAAACCCCCGGACCAGATGGATTCACTTCTGAATTCTACCAGACATATAGAGAAGAAATAACACCGATTCTCCTTAAAGTTTTCCAAAAAATAGAAGAGGAGGGAATACTTCCAAACTCATTCTATGAAGCTAGCATCACTCTAATACCAAAAGCGGGCAAAGACCTCATCAAAAAAGAAAAATACAGACCAGTATCACTGATGAACGTTGATGCAAAAATACTCAACAAAATATTAGCAAACTGAATTTAAAAATACATCAAGAGGATCATACACCATGATCAAGTGGGATTCATCCCAGGGATGCAAGGATGGTACAACATTCGAAAATCCATCAACATCATCCACCACATCAATAAAAAGAAGAACAAAAACCACATGATTATCTCCATAGATGCTGGAAAAGCATTTGACAAAATTCAGCATCCATTATGATTAAAACTCTCAACAAAATGAGTATAGAGGGCAAGTACCTCAACATCATAAAGGCTATATATGACAAACCCACAGCTAACATCATACTTAAAAGCAAGAAGGTGAAAGCTTTTCATCTAAGATTGGGAACAAGACAGGGATGCCCACTCTCTCCACTGTTATTCAACATAGTACTGGAGGTCCTAGTCACGGCAATCACACAAAACAAAGACGTACAAGGCATCCAGATTGGTAAAGAAGAAGTCAAATTGTCACTATTTGCAGATGACATGATACTGTACATAAAA
Source organism: Smutsia gigantea (assembly GCA_032199065.1). Taxonomy (NCBI): domain Eukaryota; kingdom Metazoa; phylum Chordata; class Mammalia; order Pholidota; family Manidae; genus Smutsia; species Smutsia gigantea. The sequence goes on along the minus strand of JAVSCE010021765.1, from coordinate 71,924 downwards.
AACCCTAAAGACTCTACTCCAAAACTACTAGAACTAATATCTGAATTCAGCAAAGTTGCAGGATACAAAATTAACACACAAAAATCTGTTGCTTTCCTATGCACTAACAATGAACTAACAGAAAGAGAAATCAGAAAAACAATTCCATTCACAATTGCATCAAAAAGAATAAAATACCTAGGAATAAACCTAATGAAGGAAGTGAAAGACCTGTACTCTGAAAACTACAAGACACTCCTAAGAGAAATTAAAGAGGACACTAACAAATGGAAATGCATCCCATGCTCTTGGCTAGGAAGAATAAATATTGTTAAAATGGCTATACTACCTAAAGCAATCTACAGATTCAATGCAATCCCTATCAAACTACCAACAGCTTTCTTCAATGAACTGGAACAAATAATTCTAAAATTCATATGGAACCACAAAAGACCCCGAATAGCCAAATCAATCCTGAGAAGGAGGAATAAAACAGGGGGAATTACACTCCCTGACTTCAAGCTCTACTACAAAGCCACAGCAATCAAGACCGTTTGGTATTGGCAGGAAAACAGACCCACAGTCCAGTGGAACAGAATAGAAAATCTAAACATTAACCCAAACATATACAGTCAATTAATATTTGATAAAAGTGCCTTGGATATACAATGGGGAGATGACAGCCTCTTCAGCAGCTGGTGTTGGAAAAACTGGACAGCTACATGTAAGAGAATGAAACTGGACTACTGTCTAGCCCCATACACAAAGGTAAACTCAAGGTGGATCAAAGATTTGAATGTAAGACATGAAACCATAAAACTCTTAGAAAAAAACATAGGCAAAATCTCATGGACATAAACATGAGCAACTTCTTCATGAACATATCTCCCCGGGCAAGGGAAACAAAAGCAAAAATGAACAAGTGGGACTATATCAAGGTGAAAAGCTTCTGTACAGCAAAGGACACCATCAGTAGAACAAAAAGACATCCTACAGTATGGGAGAATATATTCATAAAAAACGTATCTGATAAAGGGTTGACATCCAAAATATATAAAGAACTCATGCACCTTAACAAACAGAAAGCAAATAATCCAATTAAAAAATGGGCAGAGGACATGAATAGACACTTCTCTAAAGAAGAAATTCAGATGGCCAACAGGCACATGAAAAAGATGCTCCACATCGCTAATCATCAGAGAAATGCAGATTAAAACCACAATGAGATATCACCTCACACCAGTGAGGATGGCCAACATCCAAAACACAAACAACAACAAATGTTGGCGAGGATGTGGAGAAAAGGGAACCCTCCTACACTGCTGGTGGGACTGTAAATTAGTTCAACCACTGTGGAAAGCAGTATGGAGGTTCCTCAAAAAACTCAAAATAGAAATACCATTTGACCCAGGAATTCCACTCCTAGGAATTTACCCTAAGAATGCAGCAGCCCAATTTGAAAAGTACAGATGCACCCCTATGTTTATTGCAGCACTATTTACAATAGCTAAGAAATGGAAGCAACCTAAGTGTCCATCAGTAGATGAATGGATAAAGAAGATGTGGTACATATACACAATGGAATATTATGCAGCCATAAGAAGAAAACAAATCCTACCATTTGCAACAACATGGATGGAGCTAGAGGGCATTATGCTCAGTGAAATAAGCCAAGCCGAAAAAGACAAGTATCAAATGATTTCACTCATATGTGGAGTATAAGAACAAAGAAAAAAACTGAAGGAACAAAACAGCAGCAGACTCACAGAACCCAAGAACGGACTAATAGTTACCAAAGGGAAAGGGACTGGGGAAAATGGGCGGGAAGGGAGGGATAAGAGGGAAAAAGGGGCATTACAATTAGCAGATGTAATGTTGGGGGGGCACGGGGAGGGCAGTACAACTCAGAGAAGACAAGTAGTGATTCTATAGCATCTCACTACGCTGATGGACAGTGACTGTAATGGGGTTGGTGGGGGTGACCTGATGAAGGGGTAGTTTAATAATCGTAATATTGCACATGTAATTGTAAATTAATGATAATAAAATAAATTATATTAAAAAAAAAATGGAGGGGAGTGAGACATAACATACAGCCTTCTAGGCTTTCTAATGTTTTGTTGTTATTTGCTTGGAAATGTAACGAGCAGCTGTAATTCTCATGCACTAAATAAGAAAGAACATTTCTTGCACTCCTACTATGTGCCAGGCACTGCTGTAGACATTGGAGACGTTAAGAATAAGATAGAGCCTCTTCTCTTGAGAGAGTAATTATCAGATATATTTTTCGGAGTAAAACAAATTATCACCATGACCCAGGTAGATAGATAAATTTTTAGAAAGAAATTGCCAAGAGCCATATGTAAATGATAAATTTGTTTGCCTTTAACTTTCTTTTGTGGATTTTCATCCACTTCTAATAAAAAATATATAAAGGGTATAAAAACAAAGGTGGCAAACTTTAACCTATGACTAAAACGTACACCTCCAAACCATTGCTGTGTAATGGTGACTGTTCATGCTTTACAAAGTGCTTAGTCTACCAAAGTTCATCTCCTCTTCCTAGGACCTCATAGGAGATAATACGTTCAGTATTATAATGTCCCATTTTTCATTTTTGTGACAGCAGCATGATGCTATTATGGTAACTCGTTTGAAATCAAAAGGAAAGATGACCTCTTGATTATTTGGGATACCAACTCTACGTTAGTTTTCATGTTTTAATTTTTATTTTCTGTTTTCAATTCTTCTCAGGACTTTAAACAGGTATTACATTAACATATCTAAGCTGTTATAAAGGACCTAAAAGACAGAGTTACTGAAAAAAAAAGAAAGCCCTTTCTGTAAGTGCATCATTTGTAATCTGCTCATAAATAAAAAATTACTATAATGCTTTTAAGTCAAAGTACATCATATTTCAGATGGTGATATATAATTAATTGCTCTGTTTTTCATTTGTAGTGCTCAATGTCTGCATCCTTTTCCACTAAATTATATTTGGAGTCTAAAATATGTAGCCTTATAACAAATCAGTTGCCATTGATTGATACGATGGTTAAAACTGAGAACTGTATCTAAAAGAATCCTCTGTGTTACTCGATGAGTAATAAAAGAAATACTTTATGTGCTTGTCAATGAAAAGGCATCTTTAAAGTCACATTCTACACAGGCTCAATGCAAAGCTGGACAGCCATCTAGGGAATATGCCTAACACAGGCAATCTGGAAAATTCTTAGGGAGTCACAACGGAATTTTGCTTCTGAATCAGCTTATTTGCACTTATCTCACTCTCCGGGCCAGAAATGTTTTTTCTAGACCATGGTTACTCCAGAAAGATGAACTGGTTTCCTAATCCTAACCCAGGAATTAGAAGAGAATATAGAGTCATTATTATACAGCAATGGTTTGGAGACATACTTTTTAGCCATAGGTTAAAGTTTGCAACCTTTGTTTCTATACCCTACACATATTTTTATTTTTGAACACATCTAGTTTTTAGTTTGCTGAAGTATTAATCCTTTTAATCAGTTCCACCAAATACATATCTTCTCTGAGGCTATGTCCTAATAAATCCATCTTAAAATGAAAATATCGTTAAGTCGAAAATGCACTTAATACACCTAACCTACCAAATATCACAGCTTAACCTAGCCTACCTTAAATGTGCTCAGAACACTTGCATTAGCCTACAGTTGGGCAAAATCGTCTAACACAAAGCCTGTTATATAATGAAGTGTTGACTATTGTAATTTATTGAATCCTTTACTGAAAGTGAAAAAACAGAATAATTGTGTGGATACAGAATGGTTCGAAGTGTGTTGTTCACCCTTAGGATGCATGCTGACTGGGAGGTACAACTTGCCACCACTGCCCGACGTCAGGAGAAAGCATCCTACTGCCTGTCACTAGCCCTGAAAAAGATCAAGATCCAAAGTATGGTTTCTACGAATTAATATCAATTTCACACCATCTGAAGCCAAAATCGCAGGCTGACCTGTGGCAAGTCAAGGACCACCTGTAGCCTTTATCTGGTCAGATCAGATAACAGGTGACAAGACTAGGTTGTTTTGTAGGTCAGACAATGGTTGACCACGACTATTTGGTTCTGAGAGTATAAAAAGAAACTATGACAAGAAAGGACTATGAAGTCATCAAGTAGAAAATAACAGGAAAGAAGGCAGTGACACTTTGGCAATATATACCAAAATAGCAAGGTTAGGTGTAAGATGTCACAGTATTTTTGGCCACAAATCTTTTGGCACTTGGTGAGATAATTAATGTTTGTATTCAATTTGAGGTTATTTACCGTTTGGGAAAGTGCAAGAGAATACAGCTGATAGAAGGCTCCCCAACTTCCGACACTATTTACCACGCTCACTGGATTCCGAGACACGTAACTGTTACTTGGAATTGCAGTTAGGAATTCACTATTTCGTGGTACTTCAAAGCATGCAGTTTGGACGACGACGCCGGCCGAGGACACGATAGGCACCTTCTTTCAGTTCCGCGCCCGCCGGCCTCCGCACCCAAGGGATCGCCAGCTGGGGCTCGAGACCGCCGGCTGCGCGCGGCGACGACGGCCGTGCGCGCCCACAGCCGGCGCGGGGACGCGCCTTCGGGGTGGGCGGCAGGCGGCGCGCGTCCCCGGGAGCCCGCGGGCAGAACCCCGCCACCGCCGGGCGCGCGCACCCCGGCCCAGGATGAATGGAAAGTTCAATCTCGCGCGCTCGGCGCCGGCAGCCAATGACGCGGCCGGGAGCGGCGGCGGGCAGGTGTGCGCGTGCCGCCGGCTGACGCAGGGCCCGAGTCGAGCAGCCCGCCGCCGCCGCCGCCGCCCCGCGGCCCCGCCGGCCGGCCCCCTCCTCCCCGCGCCCCGCCACTGCCGGGCTTCGGCGGCGAAGCGGCGGCTACAGCGGACTCCGCGGCCCCTCCGCGCCGCAGCCTCGCCGGCCGGCAATGTGCTGACTCTCCCGGCCCCGCCGCGCGCGCCGGGCTCCGGCCGCCGCGCCCCCTCAGGAAGGGACCGGCTGCAGGCCCGGCCGCGCCCGCCCCGGCCTCGGCGGCACGCACGCAGTCACGCCCTCGCCCTCGGCCCCGGCCAGCGACGCGACCATGAGGCCCCGGAGGTAAGCGGCGCGCCCGCGGCCGGGTGAGCGCGCGGTTGCGGACGCCGCTCGCGGCCCCGGCGCCGGCACGTGAGCAACGTCGAGGGGAGCTCGGCGCCGAGCAGCGGGAGGGACGGGGTGCGCGAGTCGGGACGGGGGAGGAACGGGGCCCGGTGGGAAGTGATGGGTCCCGCAGCGAGTGGCCGTTCGGCAGCCGGCGCCACGTCCTTCCTCCGCCGGCCCTGATTTATTGCCCCCGTGTCAGCGCGGAGAGGAGGCGGGCGATGTACTTCCGGGTTCACACCTTTCTCTCCGCGGCCGGCTCGGCACTCGGGGTGGGCGCGGTGGAGCCCGCGGGCCCGGGGCTCGCTGCCCGGCGGCCGCAGGGGCTGGGGGCTGAGGCCGCGCGGGAAGGGCGCGGGCGGCTCGCGGCCCCGGTGCGCGCGGGTTGCGGGCCCGGCGTCAGGTCCGCGCGGCTGCTGCGGGCGCCTGGGACCCTGGGGCGCGCCGCCAGGGGGCGTCCGCACCTGCTCTGCGCGCGCTCCGCCAGCGGAGCTGCTTTGTGACCGGCAGGCGTCGGGGATGCTATTTGCTGCGGTGTCGGCGATGTAAATAAATGAATTCAGATGTAAGGATTTGAGGAGAACGCAGAAAAACTCACTTGGATTTAGGTTGCTTTGGAAAGGAAACAGCAAAGAAGAAACGATCCATCGGCAGGAGCGTTAACTATGACTGGAACACTGCGTGCGGGCGCGTTACGAGGATTTGTACTCCAAAAACTTTTTTTTTTTAATTGCACGTTGGTAAACATTGAGTGTTTTCGAGTAACATCTTACAGTATGTATTTAGTGTCCTCATTGCGGAAATTTCTTAAATGTAAGTAATAGTCCGCCATTTTGAATTGTTTGGTGGAACAGACTGAAATCTTAGGTTCCTGTGTTTCCTTGAATTCCTTTCTGTGCTTTTTGTGCATTGGTTTTCATCCATAGGTTTGTAAGGTTTCCAGGTATTACCACTGTTCAAAGAACTAAATTCTCCAGGGATGATATTTATACTGATAGTTGTTAACGGAAAGGAAAAGTAAATTACATTTGTGTTTTATTGTAGCTTTTATTTCTTGGTCACAGACACGGCAAATTCAAATTACACATGACAACTAGTATCAGAAGGCATTTAAAACATTTTACAACATTATTGGAAAAATATGACTTAAATTGGTTTTTGTTCAGATCCAAAAAAATCCTGTTTCTTTTGTGCAGATTACTACCATATTTAGCTAGGGGCAAATATTTAGGATTACAACCATATTTAGCTATTCAGAAATGCTTTATAAAATGCATCAGTTGGTAAAGCAAAATGATAAGTCCAACAAAAAGTTATAAAACATTACAATTCTGTAAAAGATTTCAGGAAAACTCTGAAATTTAAAATTGAGTTTCTGGAAATTTATGCCAGTTTTATGAGATTTTCGGAATATGAATTGGATTGTTATGAAATTTATGCCTTTTTCTCTGCTATGGATCAGCACAAATTTGATAGAGGTGTGAGGAGTTGTAGTACAAATTAACCACAGAGTTCATAATAATCATTATTCCATTTAGATGAATAATTAAACCCTTACCCATTTGGGAGACAATTCTTGCTTCCCAAATTCTTTTCTCCAAATGTATGAAGTAGGACAATACGGTGTGCCCAAATTTCCTAAAGAGCTTTAGGAATTAAACTGACACAGGCCTTTTTCTAGTACTTGGTGGGGAGGGGAAGATACTACAAATGAATAAAGTGCTTTATTTGACTTATCCGTTTTACAGATGGAATCAGTTAATCTTTGCTTGATAATAAAATGTCATAAGAATTTAAAGATCTGAATCAACATGTAATGCATATTGATTATTAGAACTGTTTATAAGTGCTTCTCAATAGATCCAGAACCCAATGATTCAAGGATCAATTCTCACTAATCTTTGTCATATTGTAAAGTGCCTTCTTATATGACTGTGTTTTAAACTTATTTCAGAAACAATGAAAAATTTGCTGTGAAATTAGAATTTAAATTAATTCCCGCGTTATGGGGGAATATAGGGTTAACTGTACTTTGTAGGTGAAGCAGGTTGAGTTTTGGTGTAGTAGTGCTCAAAGTTAGACTTCACAATGACTTAAAGTGTGTTTCATTTGTAAATTCCACAAAACCACCAGAATTTTAGTTAAGTATAGAAGATACACATCTTTTTTTTCCCCGTTTACTCTGAAGAAAGGGAGGATTTAACATATTTTACCTGACAGTTTGATGATGTTTGGAATCTGGTTTTGTAACTCTTTTTGGTATTTGTAACATACTGCTATTATCATTTACAAGGCATCATTAAGGGAAAAATAAGTTGTTAAACAATATATATATATGCATGACAGCCTTCAGGTATAGGACTAATATCTCCTTAACTGAAGTGCTATTCCTAGTGACCTAATTTGGGGACCATGTTGTAAAACTCCAGTCAGGAAATGATCTCTCAACATTTACCTTTATCCATAGCTGAGTTGATTTAAAAAAAAGGAAAGTGGAAATTCAGAGAGGAATAGATGTAGAAGTAATTAAAGCTATTGGTTATGAAAGGGACATTGCAAATTTGGGATCGGCTAAAGTGTTTTCTTACTTGGTAATTATTAGTAGAATCTTATTTTGTTTTAAACTTTTATAGTCCACAAATGTTTTTATGTTCAAATGCTTTAGAACCTGTACCTGATTTTCTTGCCTTTCAAAGGGACTGTTTTCTGTACAAATATGTACTGTTTTTGATGAACTACAAGGTAAAGAAAAATCTCTCCCTTGTCTAGCAGAACGACGGAAAGTCTTACATTAAAAACTTAAGATGGATTTATATGAACATATTTAGGAATATATGAAATACAGAATCACATGGGTTTGGGGAACTTGTCTAATACGTACATGTATACTGTGTTGGATTTCTCTGGCACGGTGACTTGCCCTGAAGTCGCTGACCATAGTGCTGAACCAAGACAGCCATATTGGTCACTGAACAATCTGACTGAAACTGTACAGAGAGACTGTGTAAGCGCTTCAGGTAACATCATCACTGTAGAAAGTAAACACAAAAATTTCATATGTACTTTTTTGTGTATTTTTTCTACCCAGCTTCATTGAAGTCAGCCGGAAATTGTGATAGAGAAATTTTATCCCGGAAGTATACTAATTTACCATATAACATTGATTTTAAATAATGTCAGTAAAATTGATGGGATCCGTGCTAGAGGTTTTCTCTTTCTTTGAAAGCTGCCACTTGCAGATGAAGACAAGATTTTAAAGCTAATTTAAGCAATCAAAGAGTTCTTCCAAAAACTATACAATTTTAGTTGACACTACTGTAAAGTTGAGTAGGAACTTGGTATTTGCAATTTTCAATTCAGGTTTATATTTTGGCACTATTAAAACCAACTTGATCAAAACAGGTGATTGTCAAGACTAATAAAATTAGAAGTCACTCAGGAAATAAATTCTACTTAGAACCAATGATAATATAAGCACTTTTCTAAATGGAAAAATACAAATTTTGGAATTATAATCAACAGTTTGGGGAAATTTTCTATTGTTTGAAGCAGGATATATACTGTAGGTTGTCACTGCTTATAATATTACTGTGTTCTGCATTGTGTGAAATGAACACTGGTGTGAAACCATTGTAGAAATTACCTGAAAAGGAATATTATATGTGTATATTTCAGTAAAAAGTACTATTTTAGGCACAGAACTTTGACATTATTTCCCTAAAAATAGAATGGGTTGATATGCAGGATCATCAAATTAAGGGTCAAAGGTGGCAAACCAGGACAAAGGGCATGCAGCTCATTTTCAAGCAATCAGTGTCTAGTTTTTTCATGGCTGAACAAAAGCTTAATTATACAGAAAAAGGACTTAGTGTTGAATGACCAGTTCTGATGGTGGAAAAACATGTTTTGAATTTTCTAGGTATTTTCAATTTGGTAATTTGGGAATACAACAGCTGAAATACAAAGTTTAAAATTTTCAAACATTTTATGTAACATTTCTTTAGACCCTGCAGAAGTATTTCAACTAAGGTGTTCTATACTGTATAGGCTAAAAACAGACTTTTTTTGTACATTTAAAAAAATTTTTAGGAAAAAACTCAATTATATCTTTTTGCATTAGTCTCTTGGTATAATCTCTACTAGTTAAAATCCTATTTTCAAAGTTTATATTACATTTATTACAACATTCAATTACTGGCAGTGATGTAAAAGGGAGCAGCATCTAAAACATCTCTTTATTATATTAAAATGTTTATTGAAACTATTTAGGATGCACTGAAAGTTCTCAGTTACTTTCTTCTGATACAAATTTTTTAACCATTAATGTATATTAAAACTTTAAATGTGTACCAGGTAAAGTTATCTTGTTAACATTGTAATTAGAAGTGTTCAGGTTCGCTTAGAATTGTGTTAACCCTATCAAGAAGCTACTTTAAACTTTTTATCTTAAAGTTACGGTGGGCCTTCAAAGTATATGGAATTAGCTTCTTTAGACAGGAGTTTTGCTATTATTTTGACTCTTATTAATCTAAAACCACAATTGCTTTGTTTTTCTTTTATCCATTGTGACCCCAACCATGACTTGACTGAGCTTTATTATATAAAACTATTGTTTCATATGGTGGAAAATACAAAGTACTTGCATTAACAAAGCCAACTGTGCTGTGGCTCAATTGTGTTATAACATTCACATTTAAGTTAAGGAATTGTGTTTACTAATTAACATTTCTGCCATAATCAAGGTCTTTAAACAATTTAGACAGTATGTCAGTTGACATAAATTATTATTCATTTAAGTTCTAGAATCAATTGTTCTTCGCTACAGTTTTTCAGAATGCTAGTTACCATGTCTTGTATGAAAACAGGAAAATTTCAATTTGTTTAAAGATTGAGAAAGTTAAATTCATCCGTGTGATTCAGCGCTATTACAAATATTAGCCTCCAATTTAAGGTTAAGTGTTTATGTAATGTGTTACAAACAGTGAATGCATTATAATTAAGAAATATAAAAAATGCAATTTTGAAATGTTTTCCCTAAACTAATACATTTTTTCCAGTGCTCAAAATATTTGAGCAAATATGAAGTTTCCTTTTTAACACTCCATACTTAACATTTTTATTTTCTCTAAAATTCTGTGTACCTGTATATAATTCAAAGTACAGCATTTTCAGTTTTATCTAAAATTACAGTAGGATGCTCAGTTAAATTACAAAACAATTTACCCTGATTTCACTTAGCCAGCATTTGAATTTAGTCTATTGACTAATTTGCAAAATTACAATGAAGTGTTTTAATAAAGATTAAACATTCCTTTGGAGGACAGTGTAAGAAAATGTTTTCATAAAGCACACATGTTCACTTGCATGTTGAACTTCCACATTTAATATTTTATTTCATATGTGTATGTTATATTAGTTATAATAAATGTAAATATCATGCTTTAGATTTTTCTCTGATGTATGTTTACTATAAGATTTTAAGCGAGTCTTTTAAAACCTTTTTTCCCATCTACTTTTTTAAGAAAGAAAAGTCCCATTGTTGCCTGTTTTTTTCCAAAGAATGTACTTTGTTCAACGATAGTTAAAACATACTGTAAATAGACTATAGGTTTATTATAAACATAAGTAAATATTTAGTAAACTATTGTACTTACAGTATTTTAGAAAATACTGAAAATAAAAATTTATCTTAAACATTTTTTAAATGTTGAGAAATTATGAGAAATAACTTTCCTTTTATTATGGTGAATATTGATTGCTAAGTTATTTTTTTGCCAAATAAAGTTATTTTTGCATTTTATTAATATTAGAAGTAAAAGCTAACATGGTGTAAGTTGAATTGAAATAAAATTCTGTGTAATATGTTGTGAGTAGTAAGTATTTTTTTATTGCTCAATTCTCTGAGCTTAACAGCTTGGTTCTTTTTAAATAATTACAGTGTATAATGCATAGTAGTAAACAATTTCCTTTACATCAAGTAGTTACAGTAGTGGATTAATAATATGTAAAGTACTTGAGAAGAATATTATGTAGTTTAATAGGAGATATGAAATCTAAGTGTAATGAATAATTATGTTAGGCAGCTTTATAACAGTCTATTTAAAATAAAAATTATTGAAATCACTTTATATGTACATATTTTATATTTGTAATAATCAAATTATTAGTTGCCTGTCACATTCTCTTTTTATGAAAAGTTGGTTTTAATGTCCATCTGATTTATAAAAATCATCCAAGAGATCATCAATCCAGGTTCAGAAACTCATTAAATCATTGACTGATTAAAAAAATATGTATTGAACACTAAAGAATGCTAGGATTGCAATGATGAATGAAACATAAACATCCCTCCTACCAGAGAGCATAAAGTCAAGTTGGGAGAGAACATCTTCATGAGCTAATACAGTCAATTACAGTATTGCAAGGTAGAGGCATTGTACTCATTGTGGATAACAGGAAAAAAGGATCTAGGTGGAGATTTAAATGGTGAACAAGAATTATCCTAGTGAAGAGGCAGAGAAATGTGTGCTACTATCACAGGTTTAATTAGATTTTGTTTTCTGATATTTACAAAAAATAATATTAAATAAAAATACCCATGTATAAATTACAAATAGCTGTTTTGGGAGTATTCATGTGTTTAAAAGAATTACTTTAAATTCTTTATTGTTATTTCATTTCAGAAATAGTCATCTGTAGTAAGAGTATGAACATTTATTATTGTGAACATTTTATGTAAGATTTACCTCTTATCACAGTTCTTCAGTAAACATTGGATGGATATTAATATCCATATTTAAACTTCTATTTTCTTTACAAAACTCTCTTGTTTTTGAGAAAATTTAAACCATTACTTAACATCAGTGAAATAAATGTCTGTGAAGTAATTCCACTTGCTTTTCCTTTGGAAGGGAAATAATATTAAAACTATCAATAACTAAAAAACATGTGCATTTGGATAGTGAAAAATCTGAACATCTTTATCATGAAATGTACTGGTTTTCTCTAAACCCAAAAAGTTCATAGTTAGAGCTCTTACATTTTGTTAGGTAGCTAATTTTCTTACATCATTTGATTTTTACTTTATTAAATCTGTAATTATCTTCTGAATTTTTAAAGTTTTTTTTTTACAAACCCTATTGATTGTTTTCACACATCTTTAGAATATATTGGCTTGAACTTTTCTGTAAATATAAGCAGAGAAGATTAAGCATAGTCTGTGGGCTATTACAATTGAAAAACATGAGTTAGGGTTTTGCTGAAATTTATGTATAATATTTAAATACAGCCCCCACATAAACCAAATGTGCAAAATAAAACAACATGGAGTCGGTGTAAAGGGAAGCTCTGTTTCAGTAAGTTTTAATAATGAATTTTGCTAACTTTATGGTCTGCCATTATCTTTTGTCTTTTGGTTATAACCAGGATAACTGAAGGATTTAATGTACAGAGAGGTTCACGTGCCTTTTTTTTTGCATTCTTCCTCTCTTCCTTTCAAATCTTACTCAGTGGGATTGTCATCCTTTGTAAGAAGAATATTGGGTCAACATTCAGTAGAACTCTGTACTTGGAAAAGCCTCCATTTCGTTTTGAGAAGAAAATTAGGTTGCAACTTAAGGAATTTACACATAATGATTTATTTTTCATGAGTTGATACAGTAGATATAGTGTGTAAAACTTAGTTAAGGAAAGAAAGACAACTGTGGGTGGTAGCAGGTGAGTGGATGCATGTTCAAACCAATCTATTTTCCAAACCTTCATAATTCTGACCCAAGGATAAAAATGATAGCTCATTGACCATCAGGAGTGTCTCTTCCAATCACTACATCCCTGAATGACCTCTTCATTGCAAGTTTTATTGTGCTCTGACATCTGCTAGCAGATGTATTAGAAACATCAGTATGTACTCATACTTTAAACAAGAACTACTTTTGGTTTTTAAAATCTAGGTTAATGCATATTAGATATATTTAAATATGCTTAATGATTAAATATATTACTATTAAAGTAGTTTTCCCCCAAAATTATTTGTAATAGACCCAGTATCAATGGTCTAGTGCCACAATTAGAGTCTCAGGAATTGTCTTTTAAAATACATCTGAAGAGAATAAAATGAGTTCATCTAGAAACAATAGAGTATGTTAGGTTGATTTTTAACTGGTTAAAAAAAAGTGGGATTCTTGAATCACTGTTAAAATTAAACATTTAAAAAATTTAAAATTGTATTGTTCATGAAATTGGGTCATAAACAAGTAAGATATCTTACCGGTTTGTTTAAAATGTTTTTAAACCAGTATCCTTTAATAGGAGTGAAAGGCAAATTTATGCCAATTGGTTATCTAATTTTGCTAGGTGAGTCTTAAAATAGTAAAAAAAGTTTACAGGTCACTTCACAGAGTCAAAACCTAGCCATTTTATTGTTTTCTAATAAACCATTAAGTTAAATAGGCAATTAATGTAGTACTGACTCGAGCTCTCTGATTTTAGGTTCTTCAGAAGAGGATGAGGCCATTCAACCAGGTTTCATCAGCCCCAGGTTAGTCTTGTCTTTTTTTTTTTCAATTAAATACTTAACTTATGTCTTAAGAGATTACTAGAGGCATTTGAGAAAACTTGACAGTCCTCAGGAATTCTGCACTTTGGCAAGAAGGTGGGTACCATGTCTTGCTGCACTCCAGATTACTTCATCTGTATTATTCCCTCCTGAACTGCCTGAGTGAATTCTTCTAATTAACTTTTTCCTCCTGATTTTAGCAATATTGGATTTTATGATTCCCTCTTCCATAACTCAGGCAAAATAGATAATAGATATTTAAATGCTTATGGAGCTGGATGAAAAGTATTCGTGGCTTGTTCATTTTTGTAACTCTGATGGCAAAATAGGCACTCACAAATATCTTCTGAATTAATTTAAAGACAGAGGCTTGATGCTGTTTTCAAAGAATTTACAATAACAAATAGCGTAATATACTAGACATTTTTCAGAGAATTAGGGAGTGTCCTTAATCTAGGTCAGCTCTATTCTTTCATTTATTTAGGAGTACTGTAAAACCTTGATTTTTGATAAATATTTTTTATATTGCTGAAGTTAACTCAAAACTTACAACACCATTTTTTTCACTAACAATTTTATTTGATGATAATGTATTACTCTGGCTTCTGTTCTGATGAATTGAATATCTTGGCTCTACACTTGATTAATACTACTTTGAAAACACTTAAAAGCTGTGATACAGTGAAGTTTATGAGCAATAGTAAGTACAAGTAAAAAGATGTTATTCTGTTGTTAAGCTTATCAAGCACAGGATTGTAGGTAGCAAGAGGAAAGTAGTAGGGATGAAAATGTTTAATGAGGAAACCACTGATAGGCATTGCCATTAGGACATGATGCTCTAATGGGTATCGTGAAAAGAAGATTCTGAAAAGTTCCCTCAATATTTTAATTTACTAACTAGTTTCCCCTTACTAGCGATTGTGGGTTTTCTCTGGGGGCAAATTGGAAGCAGTCCAGGGACCTTTTTGTTTTCTGTTGGGAAATAATGTAAACGCCAATGTGTTAAGTGACTGCAATAAAGTTTCATGTCTGTGTTCCCTTGTGATTAAAAAGGGGTTGGCTGGGGAGAGAGTCTACTTTCACCAAAAGAAAAGTTATTTCTAGAGATTACATTTAAACTGAAAGACTTGACGTCAACTGGTCCAGTCTTCTCCCTTTGCAGATGAGAAAACTGAGGCCCAGAGAAGCTTAATGATTAGCCCAGGGTCACAAGTTCATCAAATGGGACCAGAACTCCCTTCTCCAGTTTCTAGCTGGATGCCTTTTCTCTACAGATTTGCTTCCTGCATGGGCACCTTTAAAACTGGAAGATTTCTTCTCACTTGCCTTATCTTTTTACTCCCACACTGTTCTTTTTCTTCCCATTTTCCGAGTACCTGTCCCCTTCTCCCAAAGTGAAAATACTGAAAGAAATACCTGGGAACTGACCATACTCATGTTAGTTGATTATTTCTTTTGATAAGGTTAAAATTATGAAGAACAACTTTCATTGCTTTGGGAGAGGGAGAAAGAATGTGTATTTACATCACTTAGTGTCATTTCTACAGACAATATTTACTGCAAATTGAAGCATACATGTTCAAGTAGTACAGGTGAAAAATATGGACTCATTTTTCAAAGAAAAATTAGATTCATTTTGTGCTAGTGTAGGCAAAGTAATGTAATGCTTATTAATGATTGTTCTAATCTATTGCTGTTCTAATTAAAATCATTTAAGTATTTCTTAAGCACAATTCAGAAAATATTTGGGAGTATCATATAAAATAAGTAATTCCTTTTCCTTGGGGGAGAAATATGTTAATAGAATAATATATTTTGCTATTCCAGATTTTTGAAAAGAAACTGAACAAAACGGTGGTCTTAAAATAATGTCCCTTTTCTCAGTTAATTCTGTTTCTCTAAATACTTTGCTGAAACATAACTGACCAAAAAGAAGAGAACATTTGCAAATGCTTGTTTTTTTGAAATGTGAAGAAAATTTGTCTAGCAAATTTCAATTGATTTATGCTTATCAATTCCTGTATTTCCATGATTTAATTAGATCTTGGGAAATGTGTTAAGAAAATATTAAAGAAAAGTTTAAAAGAGAATTTTACAGCTGTGTAAAAATCCTCAAATTGGAACAATTGTGGTAAGCCAGAGAACACTTTGCTTCCAGATAAGGAAATTAAATGAAAACGGAATTTTGTTTTTTGGAAACAAAAACAAAATGCCCTCACGTTCTGCCGTGCCTCCACTATAAGACGGACGCACCAGCCGAGTGCCCCACTCATTTGACTCCGTGGAGTAAGGATTTAAAGAAAGTCATTGGCCAGTGAAGCAATTTACTGAGCGCAGGGAGAGGTAGCAGGAGGAGCTCGCCCGACGTGCGGTCCGCGCCTCCGGGCGGGAAACCTCGCGGCGGCCGAGCGGGCTCCTGACCATCGGCCCCGCCGCCTAGGCTCCGCGCCCCGAAGGCGCCCCGCGGCTCCCCGCGAGGCCGGCCCCGGGGCCGAGGACGGCTCCGCCGCGGGCAGGGCGGCCCGGGCCGTGGGGGCCGTGTTCCCGGGTTCTCCGGCCCCCACCCTTGGCGCCGCTGCTCCGCGTGCGCAGCCGCCGGCAGCTCACGGATGCCGAGGTCAGATTATAAGTGATATGTGTCCGGAAAGGCGTGCGAGGACTCGGTTGCGCCCAGCGTTGCCGTCCCGGCGGTGAAGGCAAGGGTTTCTTTTGTTTGGCGCTCGGGACACTGTGACACAAGTACAAGCCCCTTAATTAGGCAGAAATCATCAGCCTTCTTTGGAAAGGCTCGGCCTGGAGGCAGGAGGAGGTGATGTGGGGACCGAGGGAGAGGCGGCCGGAGGGGGCGCCGGCAGGGGAAGTTGCGGAGCGGGAGGTGAGGGGCGGGGAGCCCCGCCGCCGGGGTCGCAGGGACCCCGGCACCGCGGGGGGCGCGCGCCCGCTCCGCGCCGCAGCCCCTCCTCCCGGCATCAGGAAGAACCGCAGCCTTGTGGCGGTCGTGGAGGCCGCGCGTGGCTTCCAGTTGGGAGCTGCGACGGGGGGCAGTGGCACCTCTTTCGGCTCCTTGTACTGTAGTGTTGAGATTTAAAAAAACAAAAACCACGTCGGCCGAGAAAATGTGTGCTTCGTTTGTCAAAGGAGAAACCTTAGGTTTTGATAACCAACGGGCATATAGGATGGCTTATTTCCTTTATTTTTGCCCCCTCTGCGTGGACTTTTTGTAGCTAGTTGAACTCATTTTACAGACATTTTGAAAGAACTATGATCAATCAAGCTACTAAAACATTTGGCCTTCACAAGCATAAAACATGCGTTTTGAGTCAAGCGCAGGTCTTTCTGGTACTAAAAACAAGTAGGAAATGAGAAAAAAATTAAAAACAGAAGACTTCAGGAAGGTGACAAATTGGAAAGCGTTGTAGGAGATTGATAGGACTATTTTATGTGAAAGCAATCTGAGTTTAAGAAGATTACGGTCAGTTTTATAAAAATGATCTTAGGCTTCAAAGATTGGGGGAGGAGCGGGGGCAGGCAAAAGAGAGGAACCTATTTAAAAGGCAGTGCCTTATCCCCGAAATGGTGATTTTTTTGTGTGTGTCTCCTTCCTTCATTTCTCTCCCTTCGCAATTTCGTTCCCTCCTCCTATCATTCGGTTCCTTTTCCCCTCCAACCACCTTTTTTTAGTCTCCTCACCTCCTACCCCCGCATGTAAATGAATTTGCTTTAAATTCTTTGTGAATGAATGTTAGTGGATTTCTCTGAGTTCCCAGTTGGAAAAAGCCTTCTACCCAACTTGAAAGGCTGATGTCCCTCTCAGGAAATGAATGAGTCGATAACCTCTGACCCCAGTGACCAATGCAGTGAACCCTACCTTAATTCCACTAATACTGGAGGCCCCTAATCAGGCAAGACTGGGGATCTCAGAACCATACCATCCAACGTGGGTCAGTTAGGGTATTTCACACTTTGCATCTATGTATCGATAGGTTTGAATTTCATCAGACTTAATGATAAACAAGGATTCAGAATCCACCTATATATTGCTTCTGATCTGATGATTAAACTATTTTCTAATTAAAAACAAACTTGCAGAGAAACTATTGTTTCCCACAAATGTGTGCCAGTGACAAAATATACTGGCTTATGAATTTTATAATTACTTCTACATAAATAATAGCACTTCCTCTTAATTTAAGTGACTGTCTTTTCAGATAATTTCTATTACCAGATGCTCATTTTTAAAAGTAATTCTTTTATTTAAAATATTTTTTAAAAACCACATAACTTATTTTAAGTTAGTTTTTCTATTTCATAGTATGTGAAATATTTAACCTGGAACCCCATCCTTAAAGTTACTGCACCATAGGTCAGTGTTATCAGTTGATTTCTATTATTAAAATAATGCCTAGTAAATGTTTTGTTAGCAAATAATTTTTTGAGAGCTTCAAGAGTTTGTTACACGTTTAAAAGCACTTGGATTTTTACCCTTTTTCTTTTTCTCCCCTGCCAACTGGCACATGGTTGGTTATTCCCCCCCAAATAAATAAAATGAGAAAGCTTTGCCCACTTTACTAAGAAACAACAAAAGAAACAGACGAAAAATCTTTCCACATACATCAGTCTTGATTATCTCCTTTTACCACAAACAGTTGAAAATAACATTTATATATATCTTATTTATTTCAGATGTAAGCCAATTAGTGTATTCAGTTGTTTCATACGGGGAGGAGGTGTAAATAGGTGCATTATGTGGGTTTTCAAAATCTTTTGGTTGCAGAATCCCTACGTTTTAGTTTGTGTGAAACAGTGTTAAGAGTTGGGAGTGTGGACGTGTTCGGAGACCCAGGGAGGGGGGATTGCGGGTGAGGTGGGGGAGGGTCGGCTCGGTAGCTCTGCCTGCGGAAGGGAAGTGGTATCTGTAGTTTCTCCATAAACTGCTTGTTTAAGAAAATGGGGGTGGGGTGGGGCAAGGAGTGGTAGTGCGTTCACATGTTTCAAAACCGGTGATATTTTATATTTTAAAGGAGATAAAGTATTTCTAGGTGATCTATAATATTTACTGTAGTATTCAATGTGGGCGGTAATGGTGCCGTCAGCATCTAATAATCAGCAATCGCTGGAACCAATCGAAAAGGTAAAGGGTAAGCATTTTGAGACCGGGGGCGGGCCGGGGAAGGGACTGCAGGAGCCTAATCCGTTATTAAATTTTCATTTATTCGATGCTTCTATCCACTGGTGGTGGACTCTTTAAATGTCAGGGCCCAGTCACTAGGATACGAATTTACCTTTTTTTCTCTCTCCCGCCCCCGGCCTCCCCCTCCCCCTCCCCTGGCCCCGGCCCCGGCCCCGGCCCCGGCTCTGCAGCCGCGGGTGCCGGCGGCTCCTCATCACCTCCCGCCCGCGCGCCCCTCCCCCTCCCGCCCGGCGTCCTCTGGCTCTTGGGGAACAATCGCCACTGATTGAGGTTCACTCTACGTTAGGCGCTGGAAAACTGGGCTGTTATTTAGGAAGTCATTAATCACATCTCCTCCCCCGGAAAGAGATGGCGGAGAAACCTGTGAAGTCAATTCCATACTAACCCCCTGCAAAATGCTCCGAAATGATAAACCTCAACACAATTTGACCACATGTAGGTGATAGCAATTTTTCCGGTAGGATTTTTACTTGAAACTTGTAAAAATGTCAGGTCACAGTCAGGTAAGGGTGTGCTTTTGTCTTGCTGTAGGTGTACTTTACCATTATCGAAAGTTTCATGGCGATGTTATTAGGTTTGATTAGGTCTTCTGTTAATTATGTATTTTCCTCTAATAATTGAATTAAATATGAAATTTATATATCAAGCAGGTTTACTGGTTTTAGAGCCGCTGAATTCTTAGGCGGGGGGGAAAGCGTAACATCGGTTGCTTGATCTAAATGGCTTTTCTCCCCTAATTGAGATTATTTAGACAGGCTTGTGTGTATGGCACGCGTGTGCACATATATGACTGTGCCGTTTTTTCTAAATCGACGATTCACAAGGACCCTCCATTGTGTTTAAGGAAAAGCCCGAAATCAGCATTCTGATTTATCGTAAAGAAGCGTCCCAAATTGTCCGTAAGATAACATGTTTGATTTTTCGTGTTCATTCATAAATTATTTTGATGTCAGCATAGATGAAATGGCGATTGGTTATCTCTTCCTCTTGCCAGCCCCTTAAGGATCCGAGGTGAAATTAGTAGCAAGAAAGCATGTAATTGACAAAGTCACGTGGCACAGGGGGCCAGAAACTGGAGAGAGGAGAAAAAAATCAAAAGAGGGAAAGCACATTAGACCATGCGAGCTAAATTTGTGATCGCACAAAATCAAGATGTTAGATTGATGCAGAAGATCACTCCGTTCCAAAGGGAAAGTTTTCATCTCACGAGTTTGGAGCCGAGGGCCCGTGGGGCAACATGGCCGAAGGTTAATTTTCTTTTCTATTGTTTTACTGTGATTTTCTCTCTTCCTTTCTTCCCCCCCCTCCCCCTCTCCCACCCTTCTTTGCCCGTCCCCCCTTCCCCTTTTACCCCAATACTGGGCATTACCCCCACCCCGCATCGCGCAATGGGTCTCTCTGCAACCTATTGTTACAGATCTCCAAAAATGTTTTGTACCGCCCACACTGATTCACAACTTGAAAAGCTTTCAGGGGGCTATTGTTTGAATTGTTTGAGTGTGATTAAGCGTAGTTTCAGTTAGTGAGCCCAAGAAAACTTTTATACACCTGCCCCCTCCCCCACTCCACCCCAACTTTAATTGAAAGTTATTGGGGGGAGGGGAATGCACGTTGCAAATAGCTCTTGGTTCACGGCAGCCGCATGTGCATTAACTGGTTCTGACCATCTTCATGATTTCTCTTTCCTCGTGCCCGCCGAGAGAATAGTTTCGCTGAAAATTTCTCTTTGTGAATGGGATCAGTGTTAAATCAGCAATATGCAAGTAAAGTATCGTATGCCGTACTGTGCTATGTGGCAGAAAAACGGAGTTAAAAAGTACACGTATGTACAGAAACGTGGAAGTTGCTATGATCGATAGAACAGTGTGGCTCCCCCTCCCCCGCTTCCCTTTTAACCCTTTCATTTTAAATATTTTTCCGTAGAAGAATCAACCATTAATAGTATTTTTCCTCTTTCCTCCCCACCTCCCAAGCAGTGTTTTTCTCTTTTCATGAACAGTGTGGGAATACAGACTAACTGACTTTTTTTTGTCCGGTTCTACCCAGGCGGGGCCGGCAGAGGTGGAGAAGAGCCCGGGAAGCTGCCGGAGCAGGCAGAGGAGGAATCCCAGGTTCTGCACGGAACTGGCCACTGTAAGTGGTTCAATGTGCGCATGGGATTTGGATTCATCTCCATGGTAAACCGAGAGGGAAGCCCCTTGGATATTCCAGTCGACGTATTTGTACACCAAGTAAGCCAAACTTTTTTCTCCCTCTTCACCTTCCATGTGGAGGAGCTGATCGCTGGTTTTGTCAATGAATATACAATACTGTACCCTTGAGTATATTATATTGAAAGGCAAAATCTTCCTTACAATCACGAGTTAGCCCAGTTTTTAGTGTATGTGTACGAACCCCCTTCCTGGGTATCTTTTTCTGAACAGAAAATGAAATCTTTGAAATTTCAGTGCGTGGGTGGTGGTTCACTTTTTTGGCAAGTTCTTAATTCGACAGCAGAACCGCGTTGGTATAGCTTCCGGTCTTACCGGTTACTATATACTCCGTCGCTTATGCCTGGTGAACGAGTGGGGGAATGAATGAAGAAGCAGTGATCATTTTAATTAAAAGACCCAATTTGCTGTTATCAGTAATCTATAGATCCCCTTACTTTAGAAAACTAGTCACAGTGGCTTCCCCTGTTTATTTCATCTCTGACTGCCCGGGGATCATTTGTAAATTCAATCAAAGTAATTTAATTTCACAGTACAAAAAAGTAGAACACTGTTGGCCTAATATGCATTTGAAGAAATGTAGGTGAGGATGCTTCATAATCAAACATTTTAGAAAAATGTGCTTCCTGTAGGGCATAGGTCCAAGGATACTGTCTCTTTAAGAGACTGAACTTAAAAAAAAAAAAAACCAGGTGGCCAGAGGCGGCTCTAGTTTGTGTGTTTAAAATGTGATAGACTGCTGCTACCGGGAGTAAATTTCCACGTTGGCTTAAATTGTGTTGTAATTTTTTAAGATGCTTAAATACCAAACAAAATGTCATTGCTTCTCATTTTCAAAATTTTACCCAGAGACAAGAAATTAATACCTACTCCTCTTTCAACCCTCTCTGTTCCTTAATCTCTAGTATAGTAAAAAAATAAGGTTAGCAAGTTTGATGACTTCACCGAAAAGAAGTTAAGGAAATATAAATACTCTGTAATAAATTCTTAGATAGTCAAAGGGTTTTTAAGGCTAAATAGGTTTATTTGGGCTTGACATCTAAGTCACAAAGAATTGAATGAATTAATGGCTATCAATACTACAGGTTGACTGACATTGGATACATGCAGGAAATACTTTTTGCATTTGCATGAAAATTATATATTTTACTTGGTACTGTATTGCATGTTCCTCGTGATATTTACAACCTCCTTTCTCCCCTAAGAATATCATCTTCAAATTAAGTATAGAAACAATAGAAACATGGGAACCCATTATGTTTGGATCTGTTGTCCTGTGGCGCTTGGTAGCTTCCTGACCTTGCTGTGTGGTGTATGTTTTCCTTTCTTCTCCTAAAGGCCTGGCCATCATTACTGGCTGTTTACATGTGGTAGGATCAGAATAATGTGTGCATTGAAACAGGGTTTAAATACATAAATAGAAGTCTGCAGACAGGCTACTGGATTTTATGCCTCTTCCTTTATATTGCAAAATGAAGCCACATTTTCTGTTTTTTCCCTCCCTGGATGGAATAACTGAAATCTTTGACAAATCCATTTCTCTCAGGCTCTGGCTTTTTCCCCCTTTGAACCTTCTTTAGGTTGTTAAATTGTTCTTTACGATCTCATAAATTTGTTTTATAGATGAATGAAAAAAAATAGCCCTTTTCTTCTTTGATCACACCTTGTTATAATTTGGTTTTCCATGTTTACCTTTTAATATATTCAAATATTAGACATTTTATTAACCAATATTAATGTTTAGAACCACAAGACATCCAAATTTAAGCTATTTAATGATTATATGTTGATAAACACTCCTATATCCGCTGAATTAAGAAATACTGTAATCCTGGCAGAGTTTTATGTATAGATAATGAAAAGTTTCTGGATTACAAACACTGATTATTATTAGACTTGTTTTAATCTTTTGATACATATGTATTGACTAAGAACAGTATTAAAATGATAATTCTCTTAAAATATGTAATTTGTATTCTTCAGAAGAATATATCTAATTTGTAAAATGTCAATTAAACAAAAGTTTTAGCATTTTTGTGATATAAAAATACCAGAGCAGGAATGTTCTTTAAAATGAAAACGTGACATTTGGGGGGGATTTGTTTTTTTTTTGATGGCTACAGTATTTGTTTTTTTGAACTATATCTCATTTTTTTCCTAGGGAAAACTTAATTAGGTATCAGTTTTATTTTTTTACTTCTTGACTTTTAATGCCTGGTAAAGGGGTTTTTGTCTTATATTGGGACTTACATAAATTGCTGGCAAATCATATGAATAATTGTTTTGAGGAAGACAGGAATCCTACTGATTTCAGCCAAACAACTACGAGTAATAAGATGGTCACAAGTGATGTATGAGGTACCATGTAATCTTCACTTACACAATCAGGTTGCAACTCAGGACCATTTTAGAAAAGTTTTCAAAATATTTTTTGTAACTACCTTTTTGCCTGCCATTTTTGTTGTGTGAACACTTTTGAGAGCATACTGGCTTTTTTGTACAATTTTATCGGATTTTTTCCCCATTATGTCTATATGCTGTTTTGTTATGAAACAATTAGCATCAGAGGTAAATTAGGAATTTTAAATGTTCAACTGGACTAATATCTAGTCATTATTTTAAATATGTGAAATAGGTTTTTTTGAATGTTCAGAAGTATATGTCATTGGATTTTTTTAAAGTGTTCTGAAACACATTTTTATAGTAAATATCTGAGGAAATAAAAAATAAATGATTTTTGATTTCTTTAAAATAATATTTAAAAATTCATGTCAAATTCATGTCAAGGATCTCAGAATACATCTTCTCTTTTAAAAATACTGACTGCATATACTTCCAACAAAAATTTTTTTTTAATAAAAATTGAGTCAGCAAAAGATATGCATTTACAAAGAAGTACACATCAAAAACAATTGAACAAAAACAATTGCTATGAAATGAATATGTGTGTGTATTTTTAAAATAGAGCTATACATAGTTACATAATTCTATTTAAAATGTGTTGAAATAATACAGTCAAACTTTACTTCAGTTTCTGTGATGTAAGCAACTCCTCAAAAATAAACAAGATTTAGGTGCTGTATTTTCCCTATCTTCAGACTTGTTGATAAATGCAGTGAGATTCTGCTGTTTGAGGATGGTGGTTTAAAATGACAGTCTTCATTCGACTTCCTAGTATTAACTCGTGATTTAAATAGGTTGGTAATGAATATGTGTAGTCTGACGCATGGTACTACTGAAACGTTGATGGAGTTTAAAAATAATTTTTAAAACTTGACAAAAGTGTAAATTACAGTTGTGAATTTTGTCACACCTCACTGAAGTGTTCCTTAAAATATGTATTATTTAAAACTTGAACATTTTGATGATGATTTAGTTTGTAAGTAAGATAAATTTTTAGGGATTCCTTCCTTAAGAATCCAGTGCAAAACACAAGAGGTTTGTCTCAGTTGAACTGAGTATACATTGTTAATACAAATGTGTAAGTCAAGGTTCTAAAGTGATTTCATCAGTTAGAATACTATCATTCTGTCAGTGCTAATAATAAGTTAAAAAATTTTGCACCCAGTTATATTGTGGGTTAATATATTTAAATTACATGGGGAAGGTCTCTGACAATTTTTTGAAATATTACAAGCGTTAATAAGACTTAAGTATTTGATGGTACTTCAGATGAATCACATGGCAATTAAATATTACATCTATTTGGGAGAAGGACAGTGTTAGCCAATAACAACCTGTTGATGTTGGTTATCATCTAAGTTTTTCTTTACATAGATTTTGACATTTATTTCCAAAGTCATTATCTTACCTAAAGAGATAAAGTCATCATTTGAACTTTTATTCTGTTCAGGAAAGGGATAGAATGAATCCATTCTGCTTTTGCCCTGTCTTCAGCTCATTTGCATAATAATATTTTATTCACTTGTTGCGTTATATATTTGGAAATCTTTGCCATCAAATGTGTACAGAGAATTTTTCACATAGATGTATTTAATTTATTTCACAATTTATGTAAGACTTTTTTTCCAAAGAGAAAGTAATTTCAAAATGACTGCAATTTACTACCATTACTCAGTAGTCTTAAATATTTATTAATAATTTGGTTTCAAGTTCTTCATTTAACGTTCAAGTATTGATGTATTCTTATGCTTTTTATTTCTGATTTATAGTTTGATCTTTATGGAGAATACAAATGCCCATATTACAAATATTTTACATACTTTTTTCCTTGTCTTGCTTTCTTCAGAAAACATCCAAAGAGTAATGGAAATAGAAGAAATAAGAATAATTATTGTAACTGAGATTAATTTAAAGCACTTTTATAACAGTATGGGATAAGAAAACATTTGGAGATGACTTAATATTTAAATATATGAACATTTTAAGTATAAACAGTTCAATTGATGTAGCACAGAGCTCTTGTCTCTGTTTTTAATATTAATTATACAATTCATGAAAATAAAGTTATCTAATATGTTCATGTTTTAGAGTATTTCATAATATTTTATCACTATTTTATTAGCCATATTTTGTCTTAGTTTAGCAAGAAGTTTTTCACATGCAGAATAGATGTGATTATTATTGAAGCTATTGAAAATGTCAATTTCAAACATTATTTAGACAAAGAAATCTTGGAAATTTGAAAATATGATCATATAACAGTTATAGCTCATTTGTTAATGAATTATGCATTTAATATTTTGAAAATAGTCCCTAAAGTTACCAAATTTTCAAGATGATTTGCCCAGCTGACCAATTCAGAAGAATCCCAAACAAAATGCTTCAAAGCTATTTAATCATAAAATCACACTTAAAGGCATTGAACTCAAAATTTTTAAATAATTTAATTGTATTAAAAGATACTGGATACTTTCCTTCTGATTTTCAAATACTGCTCCATTTCAACAGCCTTGTTTTGTGTACTTCTAAAATGATATTCTCATTCAACTTAAACACATAATATAAATTTGGTACATATTTAAGACAGAGTCTTCCCTCCTTATTTTAAAGATTACATATGTAACTCCTAAGTATTTTCCTCATTATTTTTTATTCTTTTTAAAACTCATTCACAACAAACAAAGGCAGTAAATTGAATAATTGTTTTTAAACAAATATATAAGTGATAAACCACTTGCAAATATTCAGCATAGCATCTTTAACCTAGCTTTAACTCATCTCCGAGTTCTTGGGTTTCATAAGTTAAAAACTTCTTTTGTTACCTGCTCTCAACATGGTAGGGGTGAGTCTGCTGTAAATATTGTTGCTCTTGTGCAGCTGCAAGGCACACTTACTTGAATTTGGCTGAATTCTTCCTGTAAGAAATTACATACATACTGCAGGTAGTTTTGTATATCTTAACTGAGCAGTTCTTTTGGTACTGTCATTAACCTAAAAGTTATTAGTTAAAAATATGGCATAGTGTAAACAAATAATAAAGTGATATTTCTGATTATAATTAAAGTGGAAATTTATTACTTTAAATGTGATAGTCTGTAGACTTGATTTGGAACTAAATATGGAATAAATAAAATGTTATTTTATTATCAGTTCTTCATGCCTTGAGATATTTCTCACTGAATTTTAAATAACAGGAAATTCAGCTTGTTCAATAGACAATTACTATAGATGATGGCATTGTAACATACAGAGTCCATGACATATAGTTCATGCTTAAATGGTATATTCCTTTAATATAATTTGTGTAACATCTGCTAATATCATAAAAGTTGATAAGAGTAATATGTAAGAAAATAGATTGCAGATCAATAGGGTACATTTAGAAATTATTTCTTAATGAGCACTCTATCAAATGAATAGCAAATGTTTATGTTGCATTTTGATGCATCAGGACTAATTTTATCTCCTATCCAGCAGCAAATTGGAAGATTATCTGTTGATTGCTCCCTTTCCCCCAATATCTAAATATTTGACAATTTGGAAATGCTGTCTGATATTTATAGATAATTGATAGATTTAATCATGTATTTCTTTCTATAATCAACTTCAAATTGGAGTAATCCTAACTTTTCAGGTTGTTGTGAAGAGTAGTGATACTGTTACATAAATTGTCTGACAAGTATGTGTTGACTAAATAAACAAAAATAGCCTTTGCCACAATTAAAGTCACCAATAAGTTATATTCAGTGGCATATTCTCATAGTGGAAAATTAAATTGGGATCTTCTTTCATGTGCTATCTTTAAAATTGGGCAAAATGTGTTGTATAATATTAATAGCTTAATTTCCATTACAGTGACCTACAGGCTTTTTGGTATAATTTCATGGTATAAGACATTATTTAAAATGTCAGGCTATAGACTAAGATTTGGACGTAATTTTGTTACACAGATACTTTTGCTTTGATAGTTTGTTGTTTCATGATAGTTTACCTATGTATTTAGTTGTACATACCCAGTTTGTGTATTCTTCAGTATAAGCTAAGGAAAAAATTGTCTTAAATAGACCTGCTATAGTAATTCAGTTCCTGTTGCTCTATTAATAATTACTTAATCTTTGCAAGAGTCTGGTCAAATAGTATTCAAATCGCAGTTTATTTTGTAACTGTAGAGGAAGCACCTTGGCAGTGTCTCAGTGTCCTATTAATGGGGCCAAAATGTACCCACTTTTTATACAGTTATTATGAGACTTAAATGCCATTATATAAGTAAAGCATTTAACACAGACCGTGGGAAATAGTGAGGACTCAGCAATGTTGTACACAGTTACTGCAAAGGAGAAGTAGTGTGGTAGAGTGAGGGAGAAAGCATCGGAAATGAATGTTTGGGTTTGATTCTGCAACTTGCTGGGTTTCTTCCTTTTGGCTAGTCATTTCCTGGGAACTTCAGTGTTCTCATGGGTAAGATGAGTCCATAATAGGTTTCCTCCCTATTTTTGAGGGTTAGGGTAAAGGTCAGTTGAGGTAGTACACGTGAGAATAATTTAGGAATTGTAATAATCCCAGGTTTTAGTTTTAATCTTTATTTTCAAGTACCATATCCTTAGTAACACTTTCACCATATAAATCATTGTAAGAGTTTTTACAAGATAGTTAGCTCATGTCATGTATTTTAATTTGTCTTGTCAACTTTATTGAAGCATAATTTATATATAAAATTCACCACATTTTAAGTAAACCATGAGTTTTGGCAAACTGTGTAACTGCCATCGCAATCACAATACAGAACATTTCATCACCACCCCCCAACCCCGAGTTCCCTGTGTCCATTTGTAGTCACTTGTGAAGAGAAGAGGCTCACTTGTCCTATTTGATTTTTGATCTGTCACATTAACTGGTTACCTGCCCTGACTCCTTTTAGCTTTGTCTCATTAGATATAAGCTACAATCCAGTATCTTTTATTAAATTGGGTATGCAACCCATACTTAATTTTCACGTTTTTTGTTTCTCTTCAGTTATTTCTGCTTGACAATTACCTTTCCCCCAGCAGTTTCTCTGCTTGTGAAAGTGAGATTAATTAGCACGCAATTCACTGATTTCGGTTTAATTTCATTTATTCTTATGGTATCATACAGTATAAACTGCTTACCTAGAGGGCATAAGTAAGCTTATCGATACTCATATTTCTTTCAAGGAAATTGAGTTTCTGTTTCAACTGAGTTTTTGTATAAACATTCTTAGAGGTGTAAATCAACAAGGTGACTTACTGTCCTATAATAAAATGGGTACTCCAGAAACATTTCTGGTTCAGTAATTTATCTACTCAACTGTCTTTTTAGTTGATCACATACTAAGTGCACAGCACTGTTGGATGATAGATTTAAGATTTCTGCTCTCCAGCTTGCTACATATTCTTTCTGTTTTCTTCCTTTCAGCAAACTTTGTAAGATGTTTCTAATTCTCATTCTTTTCATACAAGATGTAAAAGCAAAAGATCATTTTTCCCATGTACTATTTACTTTTTTTTTTTTTTTACAAAGTCTCCTCAGCCTCTACCCATTTGGGGATAACTGTGATAAAAAATAAGTGTTCATTTTAAATATGTTAGATAAATATACTGATTTCTTGCTAGTGTTAAAATATATACTTTTCAAATTTCGTTCATAGACATTATCTTTCCCAATGCTTAGAATCATTATTTTATGGTGCTATTGAATAATATGCTTGATTTTCACCAGCTGCTTTAACCTTTTGTTATAATTGTCCACTTTTTAAAACCAAAACCTACTTAAATTTATTACTTTGTTAAAGTTGGCCTTTTTGAAAATCTTGTAAGTTTATTTGCTAATAACTCTGAGATTTTTGTTCAGTTTTATTGTGCTATATTACATAAGGATTCTATGTAAATTTCACCTTGATCATGGTTTCTTTAAGACCATTTCTTTCCTTAAGCTTTGTAATCAATTTCCTGGGCTATAACTATAGAACCTAGCATGTTCTCAGCTTTCATAATGTCTCAATTCTTTCATTTCAACATTTTTTCATTCAAGTGAGTTATCTTTATCCTTAGTTAAATCTGTAACAGAAGTATGACAACACATGTTATTTCTATCACTACAAAAACAGTAATAGAACATTGATATATTATACTGCTTGGAATGAATTCTGTCAGCCTTTTTTCCAAAGTTTGATTTTAATAATACATCATTTTGCTTACAATATGGAAACATGGGTGCCTGGAAAATATTTTCACTTTTCAGCAACTTCTTAAATTGGTTAAATATTAGAGACACATACCTAACACAGTTCCATATAAGCCATACCTTTAAAAAGATAAGTGAATGAATTTTCTTCAACTTTAAAAGGAAAAGAAAAAGCTTCTCTTAGAATTGCTTCAACTCAGAGTCAGAAATTTAATCATAGTATTGACCTCTTTTTTTAGCTCTCTAATTAAAGCTTTTAGTTGAATACTAAATCTAAGGACAGTTGGATTTGCATGTTTGCCCCTTTCACTGTTTCCTCCCCCATGCCATTGAAGAATTTTGAATGGTGAGGAATTTGCGCCCTTTGGCTCAGGTTGCAGACCCACTTGATCAAGCCAGAGAAGCTGGGGTCAGAACTATTCATTGCTTATCTTTTCCTTGGACCACTTGTAAATCCTGCCTTTCTGCTCTCGAGAAAGAAAAAAAAAACTCTTTAAATTAGACTTATAGTAAATCCTGGAGTATAAAATGGGCATAATATTTGATGCTTGATTGTCACTCCACATAGGTTAATTTCACTACCAAGTTTTTCATTGCACTGCAGCTTATTAGATACATAAAATTTTATTTAGATACATGTTATTTCATAAGATCACTGTAAAAGCATCCTGTTGGTAGTGAAAATGTGGTGGTATGATACTCTATCTCAGATTGAGATTTTTACACCTTTGAAATATAGTGATTACTTTAAGTAAATTGAATTAGTTTGAATGAGATTTATTAAAAAGCTCTAAAGTATTTTGCTTTGATATGCTTAATGTCTAGCATTTATGCTGACACTTAAAACTTGTCTGAATCAATTACAGCACAAGTTTATGAACTGTATCAATAATGGTGAGAAGACTTTAAATACGGGCCCAGGTTTAAACAAACACAAAACACTTTGTTCTTATCTCAGCATCCCTTAAAAGTATACAGCTCTGGTTCAGGACCTCGGGACCACCCATCACCCTGGACATTGGATACTCCTATTTATTCAAGAAGCTTGTGAAGTATCTGCGTGTCAGTGGGGGATGGTGTGTGTATCTGTGTAGGGAATCACAGTTAGGTGATTTTACCCCAACAAAAGTAGCAACATTGTTTATAAATTTAATTATGTCCCTGTAGAATGTTCTAGTTGTAAAACCTAACGTACATTAAATGCTTGTTATTTTGTGTAAGCATGGGTTGCATTTTTTTATGCTTTCAGAGGTTAAAGTGGGCCCCCATTAAGATTAACCTCAATCCATTACAGCTCTTGGGTTTGCAGGCCCCACCCATTGGCCTTGGATAGCTAATACCGAGCTTTTGTTTTCTTCCTGTAGAAAGGAAAGGAAAGAAAACTGTTCTTTCTCGTTCATTGTGTAAGTCATGTGACTTCCCTCTTAGAGATAGGGTTGAAGTGAATCTCAAAATGAATGAAATATAAAAGTTTTATCTTTATACAAAGTATTTATTGAAATGTACCTCTTATTTAATTCATGTGTTTTATACATTAAAATATTTGTTTTGAACAACTATACCTTATTTTACACACATGCTGTTGTTTTATAGGAAGCCAAAGAAGGTTACAGAATATATTTTTAAAACAGTACTGATCTTTTTATCTACATATGGTAGCTTATTAGTGTACTTGTATTTCATCAGTTATCTTAGTGTCCTTCAAGGTTTCTGAACTGTGGTTTATATCTCAGAACTCCCTGAGAGTGTAAAGAAATGGGTGGTGATGGTTGGGATGATTTTAATAAGGAAAAATTGCTGGTAGAAAAAAATATTATAGGACTGTGTGTAAATATAAGAAGGAATTAATTGGATATATTTCTTCTTGTTTCTCTTTTGTCTCACCTCTCAGTAATAACTAATGCAGCTAGCTCTTTGAGAGAAAATGCTGTCTAGTTCTTAGAATGTTTACATCAATAAACTAGTATTTCCCTGTGAAGTTAGATAGGTGAGGGTAAATGTTTATGTTTAGTCCCAATTTGGTGATTTATTCATGACGTTATCAATTTAGTATGAACCATTGTTTGGTCTCTAAAGTAATTTTAATTTGTTTGTAAGCTATTTTTCCAAACATTTAAATTGTGTTAGTAAAGAATATAACTCACCAAATAATAAGTGAAATATTTGAAACCAGTAGTTTTAAAAGAAGTATCCTCTCAATGATTTTTAAAATATAATGTTCTTTGGCATGTCATATTTGCATGGGAATAAGTACTTTTAAAGATTTCTTAGAATGATATTATTTAAAAATACAGGGTGCGTTTCTTTAAAATACTAAAATACTGTATTTCAATAAAATGTTCCAAGATATTGTTATATAAAAAAAAAGTTTTTTACATTTTCATAGTCTTGTAGTTCTTAAAGGGCAATAATATTTAATACTATGATTTTGCTACCAATCCAAGATAACTTGGTTAATTTGATTTGAAAACATGAAAAATTTGTTGGCAAATATGGAAAAGCGACTTAAGTTTCTATTGGTAGCCATGAGTTATCAGCTTTTCAATAACTGGGATCTGGTATGAAGTCTGTAATGAATGAATTGGTCTATACTTTTACTGACATTAAAATTTATAGTAAGTGATTTATTTTGTGCTTTACAATTGGATATTTCAACTTCTGTTTAATTAACTTATAAGGTTTGATACTTGATGTATAAATTGTCCCCAAAATACTGTTTTTGGGAAAGGTTTAGGATACCAGGTCTTTGACATCTGTGATTCTCCTTTATTTACCTTTTGTGTAGCAAGGTATTCATAAAACACCAACAATCTGTTGCTAAATACTTGAATCTGATGCTGACATTTATTGTTGAAATAATCCATATAAGCAACACTGTCACTGTAATTTTAAAATAAAAAGATTAGTAAGAAAAAGCCTACTTTTTAAAAATTGTTACTGGGGTTTTTGTGTACTACATGTGTTTTTTTCCCCAACACAATTTGAAAAGGTGAAAATTTGAGCGTTTTCCCCTTTAAAACACTTTTCTTCCTACAAAAAATTTCTGTCTCTCGTATGGAGAAAAGTCATTTTTAAAATGAATTTATGTCGGTTGGAGTGTCTTCATGTTCAGTCAAAAGTACAAGCCTTGTTTGTAGGAGTAACACCATTTCCGGTACTGCTACTTGCTTTCATGTAGATTATTTATTGTAACTATATGGTTGATGAATGATTTGGCTGGATTTTCTTTCTCCTGAAATAAACCCTTACAAATAAAATGAGAAATAATTTTTCAAAAAGTTGCGATATACGAAGGGCCAAGTACAAATGGACATTTGTTTCACTGCATGTTCTTCAGTTTAGGGTTCGGTGTTTATTTTTTAAAAGATACTCTGATATTTAAGAAATGTTAACAAATAATGTTTGGGAAATTGTCTTGTTAGTTATTGACCACTTCTCCATCCTTTTCGCCTTTACTTTTAAAAGTATTTGGTCACTGTTAAGTCATTAATATGCAAAAAGGTAATCCAGAATTTGCTGTGAGATTCAGTATTCAACATAGATTCAATCACTCAAATTTACAAAATCCAAGTGATTTTTGGAGAATATTGTAAGACATGGGATGTATTTTCAGAGTGAGATTTTAGTAGAACCGAGTTTATTACTTTGATTTGTCTTTTTCAGTTTTTAGCTGCGAACTGAAAAAAGAACTCACCCAAATTATTAAAGCATTATGCTGTCCCCAAATGATTCCCTGCCTAACATTAGCATTTGATCTGCCACCAGGAAATATTGCAGCCCTAAGTGGTCTCTCTCTCTAGCCTCCCCCTCCCCCTCCCTTTCCCCCTCCCCCACTCCCCTTCGGGAAGGAAGTCTGACACCCTAGCTCTAGAGATACTGGGAAAAGCAATCACTCAGCAGAAAGTGTCTGTCTTTAGCAGAAGTAGCATCCATCTCTTGGAGAGGAATACAGTTGAGAAGAGGTTAGTAACAGAACATAGAGTTTTTTGCATTTATTCTGAATTAATTTAAAATTTATTTTTGGTAGAGCTGGATATTCCTATCATGAAAAAGAAGTCCACTTTGTGTCTCTTTAAGCACTCTCTAGTCAAATCCAGTCCTTCATTGTGTTATTTTCTTTCCTTAGCTTTGGTTGAATCTTTTACACCTTTTCTGAAGCCTGTGGCCAGTGATTTTGCTGACAGTGAGGAAGAGAGTGAGTTATGGACAAAAGCAGTGGTTGGTTAGGTAATTTTAACATTTCTGCACACTTACTGGTACTTGTAGTGTTTACCTAAATTTCCCGAGAAAGTATACGTGAAATGTCTTGCTCTACATCATTTGTCATCTAAAGATAATATTTGTGAGTCTAGCATATTTTTGAAACTACAGACTGATTTATAAAATAGGCTAACAATGAAAATAAGTTGATATTGATCTAGAAATGTTTTAGTTATTTACTTCCTTAGACTGTGAATGAACACTCTTTTCTGGATGAATAAAAAAATGCAGATTCAGTAGGGTAAACTTTGCAGTGTAAGATTACCGTAGAGCCCATGTTTCTTCTGTTGAACTATAGGTATTTCTGCTAGCATTTCTTCGTCTTAAAGGGCAATCACTTACTTAGCTCCATATACATTTGTTTAAGTCTCTTATGCTTGTTGTCCCTAGTTTGAAAAACTTAAGCAGAATGATCATGGAATCTCACAACTAACGTGAAGAGGATGTAGAAGCCATAATTTATATCCAAAAGATAATAAAAGTGAATATTATTTAGGTTTTATGGGATGAAATATTTTGAAAGTTTTTTGAATATTTTTAAAGGTCAAATACAAAAATTTAATAGCAAGTATATTTAAGGTAACATAAAAGTGATAAGCAATCTTTTGATAGAGTACAGTTAGAATATAATCATGTATTTCTTTTTACTGGCCCAAACTTTCTTGAAATCAGCAAACATTTGTATTTGTTTTGTTTTAGCTGCTTACTAATCGAAGTTTCCACTACTGCTGTGCCTGGAGATAGACTCCAGTTTGCCACCGTTTGATCCTATCTCCCAATCATCCGGAACCACTAGTGTAGCTCCCCTCTGCCAAGGCTTCTGTTCTACTAACACAAAAGAACCCTTTAGCTAAAGCCAATCAGTATTGTAGCAATGATAGTAATCGTGACATCAAGATGGATAACAATAGTATCATGTACCTTTTTTAGAGTTCTTTCAAGTGCCAAGTACTGTGCTAAGCATTTTACATCTATTAAAATTTCACAACTCTGGAAGATATATTATTGTCTCATTTTTACAGATAAAGAAAATGATCTTAGAATGGCTAATTGCCCAATTCCATGCAGTTGAGCTAGCAGCATGACTCCAGACCTGTGGTATTTATTCTCTAGGTTCCAGCCACATTTTTGGCTGTTGTAATTTTATATTGATATGATTATCTTATGCTCAGTGCTGTAGATTCAGTTATAAGCAAAAGGCAGAGAGGGATTCTGACTTCCCATTGCTTAAGGAACAAACAGTAGGGGAGACAATCACACAAATGAAAGTAAAAGAAAACCTCTTGAGTGCCATGAAGAAATGGTATGTGGTGCTGTAAGTATGTACCATGAGGGGTGAGAGTCCTGACTTCATCTGGGGTCAGGAAGCCTTCTTTGGGGCAGTAAATTTGTGATGAGTGATGAAGAATGAATACACAAAGCACAAGAGAAAGAACATTCCAACAGAGGAGGGGCAGGGTGTGAGAGGCAAGAGGAAAAACAGAACTTTTTTGAGCATTAGCTTTATCAGTGTTTGGATTACAAATATCAGTAATCTCCAACCCTTGTCTTTAAGAAGCTTGCGTTTGTGTGTGTGTGTGTGTGTGTGTGCACATGTGCACGCCCACGCATTGTATGTAACCAACAGTTATCACAGAGCGATAAGTGCTCGGATAAGAGCATTAAGGTGCAAACTGACTATGCTTTTAGTGGCATGGGAGGCTTTACAAAGGAAGAGACCAGTTGAGATGGGCCTTAGAAATGCCTAGGAACTTGCCAGCCTGAGAAGGCATTCCATATTATAAATGTGCAGGTGTGGAGAGGTGAAAGAGCCCCTTAGAAATGCTGTTGTGTAGCAAAGGTATCAGGTGTGATGGGTGGAGGGAGCAGGGAAGTGGATGGTGGGGAGTGGTGGAAGATGAAGCTGAAGCTGAAACTGGGGGGGCCTTGTGATCAGGCTAGTTTACCCTTCTTCGGTTCTGACCCTGAACATTGCTGTTGGTGAATTTCTTGAAAATACTTGCTCCTCAAAAGCTTCATTGGCTATTTGTTTTCTGAATAAAATTTGGATTTTTTAGCCAGGCATCCAGGCTCTTCATGATCTGAATCTGCTTTTCTGATCTTCTCATATTTCTTCTTTTAAATTGTTTGCTTTGCCAGGTAGAACTTGGCACTTTGTAAACATACCCTGCACTTCCTTGCTTCTTCCCATTTGCACAGACAGTACTGCATCTTGCCTCTAAATATCTTACATTCACTTTTGGAAATCCTTGCCATCTTCCAGAATCCAGCCCCAAATTCAGATCTTTCTTTACCTGAGACTTTTCCTCATCTTTCTAGCTAGAACTGATTACTTCCTTCTTACACACTCCAAAACTCTTTATAAACAATAGGTTGTCATAGATTGTCTTCTGTTACATTTTGTTTTCTTGTTTCTTTTATTGAATTGTAAACACTAAGTGGAATTGTTTTACCAAAATTTGTATTCCCTACAATACATAGGTGCATGCTTTTTATATAATTCCTACTCAAAAACATTTCTTAATGAAAAAAAAGTATAATACATTTGGAACATTTTCTTCCCCAGATTTTAAGGAACTAGCTGGATTCATATTGTCCAAGAGAGCATATGTGAACTCATCTTGTTTAAGAAAACCTAGTGTTCAAATTATATTGTTTCCTTTTAACATCCCTCTTACTTGTTCATTATGCAGTGAATTATATATGTGAAACTTGGCATTTGTTGGCCCAGAACCTTTTGAGCTTCTACCCACCCCCACCCCCTACACTTTTTTTAAAGCAGAAATGAAACCACAGTTTACCGTTAAGTCTAAAGTGTCCATGGTTTATTGTAGGGGGAGGACCTATTTGTCTAATTCTTTGTACGTGAAGAGAACAGTGACATGGACATTTATTCAGTTTTTTAAGTGGCAGTGTCATTAAGGAGATGAGATGCTATTAAATGTAAATAGTGGACACCTTGGAGTGAAATAGACCTGGGTTTGAATCCCAACTCCAGTGCTTACTTTTGCCACCTTACCTTACCTCAGTTTCCTATCTATAGAAACCGGATAACAATACTAATTTTATACAGTTGTGTGGATTTAAGGTAATGTATTTTAAGTGTGTAGCCTTGTGCCTGAAAGAGGGATGAAGGGTATTCTGACTGTCCTTTTACTTTAGCTCATTTTTTAAATTAAAAAAATGTATGTATATATGCTACAATTGATATGTTGCAGAGAAGGATATTTTCTATAAAGGACGATAGGGCCAAGATTTGGCAGATAAATGAGACTAACCACACACTATGAAACAATGGAGAAAAAAGTAGATATTGGCATCTTGATTAGTAACAAAAGTATTAAGAGCATAATGGATGTAAGTCAGTTCCATAAGTATAGGTTAAGGCTACACTGCCTTGATTTGATATCTGCTTGTATGGAAAAGATTTAGGGTTTTTGCAGTGCACACTGTTGGGGGGCATGGCCAGCATCTCCCTTTCTTCTTTCTGATCAAAACCCCAGCTCTTTTGCTCATGGATCCAGCTCATCTCCTTATGTCCCTGGGAAAGGTGGCTCCCTATTCAACATAAACGGTAGCTGCTAGCAGTCAGTGTAAAGCACATGGCATCCTCCTGGCAAGGATTTTATGTCCCGAGTGGGGATGAGACTGAAGTTGGCTTATCTTGAATCTTGAGGGAGCTGTTGTTTACATGTTACTATTAACAATATCACTAGTCTTTTACTTCTCATTCTTACCTTCTCTCTGCCTGTAGAACTTCCAGTTCATTTTATACGTACTGTTTTCCCATCTGGGGGCTATACCTCTCAGCCTTCCCCATCTCAGCTTTTCCATCAAAGTTTGGATTACTCGCATTTGAAAATTTAGTATCATTTCTGACCCATGACTCTTCTCTATCCCTCCTGTCCAATGACTGTTTTTTCTGTTTGTTATCTCAAAAGTCACCCAACTTCCTATCATCTGTACTTGAGGTCTTCACGATCAGAATAGTCCTGATTGGCAGCCAAGCCAGCCATAGCTGAAGGGCAAGGACCTGAAAGTGAGACACACCAGGTAAAGAAGCTTTGGAATTAAAGGCAGGCATATGATACGATTTGATGTTGGGGCCTTCTGGTGGTGAGCTTCTGTTGGGGGATCGCTTTGAGAAAGTGGTGATGGGCAGTCTCCATGAAGACTTAGCTCCGTCAGTTCATTCAGTAAATAATTATTGAACACCAAGTATTTGAGACACAGCAATGAGACAAAACAACATGAGCAAACTGCCTGTGCCAACTAAAGCTATCCCCATCTCTTTTGTATATTCTATCTCCACTGTAAAAAATAGGAACATAAACTAAGAGTATTCAGTACAAGATAATAGCATCATTAATTAAAAAAAATAATATTTCAACTCTGGAAATCAATCTCAGGAGAATTGGAACATGAGGAGTATAAAAACAGGGTGTTTCATTTTGGGGGAAAGAGTAAAAATAATATATGATTCTAAGTGTGAATTCTAAGGCATTCTAAGAATTATACTTTGATGTACATATAATAAGATTTGTAATGAAGAGAAGTGGAGGTTAGTGATCCACAGCATAATTTTTCAACCTCAGCCCTTTTGGGCCAGATAATTCTCTGTTGTGCAAGTCTATTCCTGGGCTCTCTGTAGGATGTGTGTCAGTATGATCTCTACCCACTAAATGCCAGCAGCACACCTCCCAGTTCTGACACCAAAAATGTCTCCCAACATCAGTACATGTGCCCCCTGAGGGCAAAATTGTCACCATTTGAGAACTTCTGATTGAATGGCTTGGGCAAGTACTTTACCAAATAGGCAATGCTTCGTAATTAATATCTAGTCTTTTGTCTAGACGGAAATACAGTCTAAAATTGTTATTGAGAGCCTGAACATTTGCAATGAGCAACTACCAATAAATTCATATTTAAGTAGCAATATGGACTGAAAGCTAAATATGAAACTTTTAACATTTTTATTTTTAGAACATTATGTGTTATATTGATCTGATTATTACATGTTGACTATAGGAAATTTAGACAATGAAGAGTATAAAGGTGGTGATCAAAATCACCCATTATTCCACAATTTTATAGTTATGTAGATTTAAGTTAATATATTCATAAGTGTATAGGCTGATGCCTGAAAGGAGAATGAAGGGTATTATGACTGTCCTCAGAAATAACTACTGCTTATCTTTTGGTATATTTTCTTTTACTCCTTTTAACTTAAAAAGAAATGCTGTTTTTGAATCACTTATTTTTTTAATGTTACTTGCCTAAATGTTGTTTACAACTGGGGAAATAACTTTCAATTCCCTCTGTCAAATTATTGCCAATTATAAATTAGGGGAGTTTAAAACTAAATTACAATAGGAAAAACATTTATAAATTAATTTGGAAGTTGAGAAAAGAAAGCATAGAGAAACACATGTACTACCTATTGGTGTGACAGATTCTAAATAATACTTGTTGCTGAAGAAGTACATTTTTTGAAATAAGAATAGACTCAACATCCTATATTATTTTCACTTTAATCTACTTTTAATTTCACAAGTCTGAATATGTGAGGCACTTATTTTTAAAAATTTAAATCCTTTGGGAAATGTCATTTGGGAAAATTTAGAAGAAACAATAGAATTTTTATTAACATGTCTGTTTTCATATGCAAAATATACCAACATGCCACATGAACCAGACACATGGGTGTTTGGTATGTTTTTTACTTGTTATAAACATTTATGAGGTCATCATACAGTCTTCAGATAGTTTTTCAGTTCAATAGGCAAGTCAGTATTTTTTCCAGCTAAGAAATTCATTTCTACTAACTATATTTAGAGATGACTGTCAGTTAAAGATGTCTTATTTAAAATTCTGTAATATAGTTGCCTTAAATTTAATAAAAGACCATTAATTAATGGCTGTTAAAATTTATAGGGTTAGACATATTTTGAGGAAAACTGTATATTATAACCAAACATTCAACTTGTCACTGTCATTTGAATTGTTAGTGGGGAGAAGTAGAATTTTAATTTCTTTGGCAAAAGAAGATGTTTCACTGCAGAGCAAGGAGAAAAAGCATTTCGGGCAGGGAAAATGATGCACGTGTTAAAAGGTAGAAACAGTCCTTTGAGTTTGAAACTTTTCTGTGACATAGGGAGTTCCAAAGGACCCCTTCTCAACTTTAAATTCCCAAATGGACTTCAGAGATGCACAAAGGTATGTATTCCTCTTTATGCCCAGAAGATTGTATGTTGACCTAAATGTAAGTGACAAGTATATTTCAGGTTCTGTCTTGCATTGTAGAAATTAAAAACCTTATGGTAAAGGAACAATTCTCATTTAATATGAAAGGAAACAGCTTTTATACCCTTGTGAAGTGTTCTTTTCTCAACAGCAGTTGATTCATTATCTGCTTATCCACATATTAGTGTCTTCTCTATACACTGAGATTACTCCTCTGCACTCAAATTGAATTAACCTTTTACTGTAATGTCCGTTTAAATTGTTGGCCATCTTACTGTTTTTCTCAACACAACCACTAAGAACAACCCATCCCTAATCTACTGTTACCAGTTTTATTCCTACCATATATTTTATGCCAGTTGCTATCATTTTCTGCTGTGTATTTCATGCTATAAATTTTTGTGGTCTCCTGGTCACTTGGTCCGTTCGTCGGGTAATGCTGATCAAAATTGAGATTGGACACCACAGTACGTTCTGGAATACTTTATTTTAGCTAGAAAAATATGTCATCAATGCAGGACACACCCTTCCACATTATAAATTCACCTTAGCTTTGGTTTCCTTTTCTATTATTTCCTACCTTTTCTAAAAATACTGCTGTTTTAAAACTTTTTGCTCATTTTGCTTCTCTCGCCGCTGTTTGTGTGTGTGTGCGTGTGTTTTTCTCCTCTTTCTCCACTTCCACCCCTACTCCCTCTTCCTGGTTTAAAGAGCTTCTGTAGGAAATTGATAATCGGTGTCTTTCTGCTTCAAAGACTTTAACACATGGAGCCAGGCTGCTAAGAGAAATTGACCAGGTTCCTGTGATCCTTGTCGGTTGCTCTGATTAATCAATTTTTCTTTACTGGAAAAGCAGCTTTTAACAAAAGAAAACCAGCTTGAAATTTCAGTCACTTGCCCATTGTTGCCTAGCTTGTATCTGCTCTTCTGTTCCTATCACTTTATCTTTTTATTATAAACTTAATTCTTGGCTTTCAGTTACCTCATTTGTACTGGAGAGTGAAGAGCCAATTTCATATATAATTCATATATCCTCAATAATTCCAGCTAATTCTAAAGCCTGCAAAATTTAACTTATAAAACTGCTTCCTATTCAAAAGGTAGTATCTGTAAATCCAAATGACTAGTTTTGTTGACTTTCCTGCTTAAAAACCAAGGCAGAGCAATTTCAGACCATTAGAAGAAAATCTTGCTATCATAGGAACTAATGAAATGAGATCCAGAAAAACCAGGGGAAGTTACTATGTTGCTCCTATTATAGGTATATTTCTTTTAACATGTCAATATACTTGATACACTCTGAAAGGAATTTGTCTTTAGGTCATGGACATATTTGAGCAGCCATGTTAGCTTGAAAATAAGGTTATAAGATCTGATGAGAAAATTTACAAAGTGGCCAAAATGTATTTGTAATATCCCTTAGGCATTACATACAAGTGTTTACATGTAGTATATTAGACATAGACTAGGTAAGCAGGAGTTAATTTGAATGGCCTTAGGTTCAGTGATGCGACTGAATGATGGCTAATGCTCCAAACCATGTTTGCAAACAAGTTCAATGTTTTAGTGTTTCTGAAAGCAAAAAAAAGTCTTTATTCAGTAAGTTTATAGAGAAAATGTAAATATATACAAACCAGCACTATTACTTTAAGCACCACCGCTTTTAACCTGCTCTCAACCTGAAAATGTCTCACCACTTGCAACTGCCTAAAATTCTTTGCCCTGAAGACTAAACCTTTTATTATGCAAGTAGAAAAGAAAATGATCAAAAAGTATAAATGTTTCTGTATCAGTGACTGTAATTTTGGTGATTTGTGGACCAGTAAATATTTTTTTTTAATTTGGGTTGTTTGGTAAATGTTTAATAATTGGCTTTCCAAAAAAATGTGTGTGTTATAAATTTTACTTGTACAAAGGATGTAGAACACAATTTACAGATAATAATACATATAAAATACTCTTCATTATAAATTCCATGTAGCTAGTTGATTCTCATAGAATGCTTATCTTGATTTTTTTTCTGAACTCTTGTATCTGTAGCCCAACTATGAACAAGTGTAGTTCTTACATGAATGTTTTAAATGATACTTTATGATATTTTAATGAGTGACAAAAATAAAACAACCAAGAGAAGATACATGTTGACACTTTATTGTGAGCAACATCCTTGCTGAATTGGATAAACTTTTGAATATTGTTAAGTATTTCTTCAATTGTGCTATTTACAGTGTAACAGCTATAGACATGCTATACTATAATGTTTAATCTACATTACTAACACTTTCTCCATCACTTTCCTAAGTGTCTAGGCACTTAACAAATCAGGTCAAGCCCTGATTTGTAGCATTTGCCGATTTCCATGGTGTAAATGCTTACACTATGGCCATTTCAGATCAGTGTGATGTCAGTGAGTGTGGAGGTGGGAAGACATGCATAGGGACACATCATTATGTGGTATTTGCACTGTACAGATTCATCAGATGCAAATAACCTCAAGAACATAGATAATAGTAAAATAATAAGGAAGTGATGACTTTTGAGTATATTTTTACCATTTTTTTCATATAATTCATTTCATTGTATCTTTTTATAATTTAATTTTTAATAATTGATTTGTTTAACAGCTATCTCATGGAATTACTACAAATTTAACAGTCAGATTCAGCACACTGCTGCATCACCTGTTTCTTGATTGCCATGTAAAGAATTTATTTGGAATTATTACTGTTTCATGACAGGCATATCATCTCTGAATAAAGGAAAAACCCTGAGGAAGACAACTTAAAGCATAAACATGGTTCTTATTTTTTACATTTCTGCAATGGAGTGTTCAGAACAT
Organism: Smutsia gigantea; assembly: GCA_032199065.1. NCBI lineage: Eukaryota > Metazoa > Chordata > Mammalia > Pholidota > Manidae > Smutsia > Smutsia gigantea. The sequence continues at coordinate 28,876 of JAVSCE010021765.1, read as the reverse complement.
CTGAGTTCTTACACAGCTTTTTGGGAACCACTGTCTGGGTAGTGAGTTTAATATCATGCAAATGAAGCTATCTTTGATTTAAATGTAGTGAACAAGTACCAGTGATCTCCCAGATACTTTTCTGTTTTGGTAGAGATGGTTAAGTTCCTGTTAGCCTGGAGAACTTGATAATCTGCGTTTTATTTGAGTAGAATCGTAGGTGCGATGTGAAAAATACTGTTACCCTGGGACTGTTATCCTGGGGTTATTTTCAAACTGTAGGATAGGCCTTGAACACCACTTTGTACACTACTTCCTGCAGTTTACGAGGTATACATTTTTTTAACACTGCTCTTTCTCCTCTTTTCCTTCCTCCCGCCTTGATACTGAATTAGTTTTCTGTTTCCACAAACTAAATGGCTTAAAACAACACCCATTTATTACCTCACAGTCTATAGGTCAGAAGTTTGGCACTGTGTGGCTGGTGCTCAGCTCAGAATTTCATAAAGCTGCAGTCAAGGTGTCCGCCAGCTGTGTTCTCATCTCTAGCTCAGGTTTTTCTTTCTAGCTCATTCCTGTTGCTGTAAGTCTGCTCCCTGTGGTTATAGGACTGAAGTCTGCATTTTCTCATTGCCAGTCAGCCAGGTACCGCTCTCCTCATCTAGAGGCCACACACACATCCTTGCCTCATAGACCCTTGCCTCATGGACCCTTCCATCCAGTGCAAATATTGACGTGAACAAAAATATACAAAAATCAGCCTATGGTTGAATTAAGATGAGATGTGTCTATACAGTGGAAAACCTTGGAATCACCCATTCATCTGATATTTATTGAACAACTATGTGCCAAATATTTTGCTCACCTTTGAATAAAGTATTAACCATCAAAAAAATAATTTGAAGAATAAATGATTCAGAAAATGTTCATTATGTAGCGTTAAGTGCTCTAAAGCTTAATTTATTCAATATGATACTAGTTTTGTTATTGATGTGCGTTAAAAGAAGAAATGCATTTTAAAAAGAAATTTTGATTGGTTCTTCCTTGTTATTTTTTCTTAATCATGATTATAAAGAGGTTGAACATCTTCCTTTCTTAGCTAGTCCCAATGTTTATACTCTGGTGATCTGTAAAACATTGCTGAGTTCATTTCATTTCACAATGTGTTATATTTTTGACATATACTTTAAATTATTTTGGTGAAATACTTTTCAGTATGATAAATGCTGTATATTATAATTTAGTACAATCTATAGCATGGAATACTTTTCTGATGCCATTGAGTTTCATATTATGTTTTTCCTAAGTTATTCAGAGAACAAATCTCTGGGTTGGCGGGAAATGAAAAAAAGAGGAAAATATCCTTTTACTCAGAAGTGAAAGAAAAATAACATGGTTTGGTGATTTCAGAGGGAGCAAAAAGCCTATTATTCAGGTGGAAGGAGAAAGGGAGTGGGTGAGAAAGGCAAATCACATTTAGTAAGTGTCTAATAAGGGTCACACACTCTATAATGCAAGTTTATTATTTCATTTCATTTAATCTTTAGATTCACCTGGGTAAGATATTTATTTCATCTTAAAATAAACTTAACTGAAGGTCAGACTAGTCAACACAAAGTTGGTATTCTCATCTGTGACAACAGAGCCTTGTTATATTTTTGGTGGGAGAACGGAAACTTAATTTACTTGTACGCTTTCAGTAGTTGTATAATTTCAGTGGACCTACAGTAATGTCCTTACTGCTCAGTAAAATGTCTCTCTGATAACCTAAGCACCTTTCCATCCAACATCTGAGGTTTGATTTAATGGTGAGAGTAGAAAAGCAAAGAACTTTATACAGTCATATAAGCTTATGATTAAAGAAAATAACTTATTAAGATGACAAAACTAGATATTTTAGAGTATGTATTGTGTAGGTAATTCTAATAAGTTATGTTTCTACAAAGGAAATATTTAGGGCTCTGCTGTCCAATATAAAATATAGCTCTTTAAATTAATTTAAATTAAAAATTAATTTCTGTGTTGCTGTAGCCACATTTGAAGCCACATTTCAGTAGCTACATGTGTCTAGTAGCTATCACATTGAGCAGTACAGGTATAGAATATTTCCATCACCACAGAAAGTTCAGTTGGATAGTGCCAACTTAGATTCTTCATTCTTAGATTCTTTTATTTTAATGAAAATAAGTTTGTTAGTTGTGAGTTTAATATTTTGCTATTATAAACAACACTGTACTGAATATTCTCTTAGTTTTCAGGTGCACTTATGTAAAACTTTTTCTAGAGAATATACTCAGAAATAAAATTTTTGAGTGATAAGGTATGTGTAATTTCAATTTAAGAAATGCCAAATTGTTTCTTACAGTGGTTGTGTCAGTTTCTACTCTGACAACATGAAGTTCTCTTACATTTTATTTTTAAAGCTTTAAAATATTTTGTTTCACATTTAAGTCCCTGATATAATGTGTTTATATTAGTGTTACTGAGGTTACTTTTGCTGTTGAAAAAATGGCCATTGTTTTATTTGTTCATTTCAGGATTTCAAAGGTAGGATCTTAAATCTTGCCTATTTCTTCTGAACATCAAGCACAAGTAGCAATTCTACAAGCCATATACTGATCATCTTGTAAAGTCACTTTTTCTTCTAGCATTTTGCAAAGAAGCTATTTATATCTGAGGATGTCGTTCAACTACACCAATACTTGATAGAACATACTTGAACTTTTGATCTCACTCAAGTGAAGGTTCATGGTAAATTTTTATTTTGCTATGAATTAGCAAATCAATTATTTAACTTACTATTTAATTTTGTTTTGTGGCAGGCATTGTGTTAGATATTCAGGATCAAAGGTGAATTAAGTCATGGGCTCTGTCTCCAAGGACCTTGCACATCAGAAAAAGAGGAAAAGCTGTAAATACAGAGTGATGTAGATGCTGTCAGGAAAATTTGTACATCAGAGTCCCAAAGGAGAATGTGTTCGCTTTGTCAGGGTGTTAAAAAATATTTTATATGAGGTGATTATTAAGCTGAGCTTTGTAAGAGGAGAGTATGTTAGACATCTAAGGGAAGTGATTCTCAGTGGAGGGAGTATTATACTCAAAGCTTGGCATTTTAGGACACTTCAAGTAGTTGATATTGTAGAAGGGTGAACGAACAGTGTGAAAGAGTCCACAAGAGAGGTGGGAGGTTTGGCCTTTAGCTTATTGACACCCAGGAACTACTGAAGGATGTTAAGCAGGGAACTAATTTGTACAGATTTTCACTCTGGGCAGTGTCTGCTGCAGTATTACATTGATGATGGATTTGAAGGAGGTCAGAGAAATAAATGCAGCTCTGGAAGGGCGGTGAAGACTTGGAAGGAAGGTAGTAACATTGGATATAAACAGGAAGATGAGAGATGTTAAGAAAAACATCAAAAATACCCAAGATGTGGTAGATATTTCATTGAAGAATGGAGGAAAGTATATGAATTACTACTAGATTTTTTATTTTGGTGATTGAGTGGGTGGGAGAGACACGAGGATGGAAACTAGAGGAGGAGAAGGAACAGCATGTTTTGGAGGCAGATACTGAGTTCTGTTTGAGGGATGTAAGCCCGAGGGCCCTGTGACTATCCTTTGGGTACCACGTGAGTCTTGGAAGAGCAATCTGCATGATAGTCACAGACTTAGAAGTCACCGGTTCTAGAGTGAAAGGGATGTGGGGAGCATCATAAGAAGAAATTGGAGAATGGAGAAAAGGATCCAGGAGCAGAAAGTGCCAGTAGACAAAAGGGATTAAGGCTGTGTTTAACCTTCTTAGTAGTCATGTGAAGATATATAAGTAATTTGGATCCATAAGGAGCTTATCTTTTTTCATGGTATTGAGCAAATGTGTACTTGTAATGGGAAAAATTACCTACCATATAAGTGTGTGCATGAAATGTAATAATGAATTGTAAAAATAAACACTGAAACTGAAAATAGCTTGGTATTAGGCAGTAAAGAGGGAGTTTTTAGATACGTGTTTTGAACAAGATAAAAATAAAAATTTAAAAGCATTGTACATATATAGTAGTGTGTGTGTGTATATATTTAATTGTAGTTGTAAGAAGTTCATACTCATGATGCCAGAATTTATAAAATATAAATATATAAATAAATGTCATCAGGAACATACTCGAATCAGACAAAACTGGATTTATTAATTTGTGGCAATGAGGGACACAGCATGTCACGTGGATCCATGACACATCTCAAGGAGAGGATGTCAGAAAGGACTTGCAGGATTTGGGTTTGTGTTAGGTGGTGTCGGGGGAGGGTCAGAGAAGCGGGGCTTTGCAATGCTGTCAGAAAGCAGGAGGAATTCTGTGATTGGTTACCTTACCAATTCTCATCTAGAAAACAGGAAGGACAGAGCAGTGCTAAAACTGCAATTGAAAAGGAAGCAGACATAATAGCTAGAAAAGGGGAATGCTTGACGCTTCCTTGCTTTGGACAATACCCTTGTTTTTGTCTCTGTTCAGATAAAGTCACAGAAATGGCCCTGTCTGATGTTGGGTTTCTTGGCAATTGTTTATGTTCAAAATAAAATTTTGTATCATGAACACCCTGGCTTAGCTCTGAGGGCCAAGCCAACTCCCAGCAACACAGGCCTGACTCATAGTGACAGGCCAGCCCCCCTCTGTCACGGACTGATCTTTTTCTCAGTCTGTAACAGCGATAAGGGGAGGGGACAATTCAGCAAAGGTTTGGTGGCAGAGACAAATGTTGGGGGTCACGGGAAGTTCTCTACTAAGTCTGTAGTTGGCATACATAAGGTCAGTAATAAAGGGAAGCTTGGAGGGGTGGAAAGGTAAGGAGAGAGAAGCCGTTGAATGGTTTTAAGTGACAGGCTTTGCGTGTGGTTCAGGCGGATTCTTGGGCCGGGTGAGGTGAGGTGAGTGCTCGTGCACAGCAGCAGCTGCCGCTTGAAATCATTAAGTATCTAAAAATGATTCCTGGGAAATATTTTACTTTGCCTATAACTCAAAATAACGATTTAAAAAAATATCTGTTCATATGCATGATATAATTTTATATTATAAACTTTAAAAAGTTTTTGTTTAATGTGCCATTGTATACTTTTTCTGTGTTGTGACCTCACTTGAAGGGGGTCATTCTGATTGTTGTCTGGGAGGCTGTTGGGTTTTTTTTGTTTGTTTTTCAGAAAGGGAAAGGCAATAATATAAAGGAAATGGTAAACATTTGGAAAGAGGAACCTATGAACCTCTATTACTGATAAGGAGTAAAGAAAAAGAAGAATAAGAATAAAATATTCTGAACCCTTGACAGTGACAAACTTGAACTGTATCTGTATACTTAGTTTCTCAGTTGGATAATGTATTTTAATCCAGTATCAACAAAACTATGAAACACCCACCAGTGCTATTTCTACAAGAAAGTTGCAAAACACACCTAATTGTTGAAATGATTAAATGTTCTTTAGGTTGAAAGCTTTGACGTTTGGTGACAATGGCAGAAAATCATGATGAGGGTGGAATTTGCTAGTGGTAAATTCATACTCACATTGAAATCAGAATTTATAATCTGTGTTTGGCTGGGTTCACATCCCATAACAACTAGTCTGAGAGCATTAGCAAAGGCTGAGACTTCCGGATTTAAGATGCCTGGCATCCCTATTAGCGCTCATGGTATTCTTCAGAGGGAGCACTAGCCTTTCATCTTTAATTTATTCCCTTGTGCCTCCTTGATAAGGTTGTCTTCTCTGGATGCCTTTGAAACAAACTGACTTACACACAGCAATAAACTGAGGAGAGAAAGGTTCCATTATTGGAGAAGCCTGATTGTTGGAAGATTGAACCTTGTTATACTGTTAAAATTAAGTACTTTTGTCATCCACCTATTTGTTTTAATCATACGTAGTTTCAGATAGGATATGTAATACAAATCCAACTATACCATAATAAAATGTTAAAATGATCATGCCTTACTCATGGCCCATAATTTTAAGAAGTGTTTCATGTTATAAAATTCCATAAGGAAAAAAACCTTGGAAATTATTGAAGTTCATTTAGTAGAATTTAACCTGTTATAAATTTGAAGTCCTGAGGCTGGATTTCATTCGTAAAGTAAAAAGTTCAGCTGAAAGAGCCATGTGAAATTCATTAGTATTTTACTGTCATTTTATTTAGATTTTCCAGTGTTAAACTTTAACACAGAATGTACTTATCAAAGAACATCCCCCCAAGTAATTTAGGATTAGATGATTTATTTCAGCTACTTTTACTTTGCTGGTATAATGGTTTAATTTATTGTTAAAATACAGGCAGCAGTAATCAAGTTATTATTTGTGACTTGAACATTTTTTTACCTTGGCCATTTATATTTAACTGCTTTTTTTCCTCTGTAAACCTTCCGGGTGTGTCATGTTACAGCCGTATGTATAAAAAATTAATTCCTTTTTGCCCATTCATTTCCTCTTAGAATCCAATATCATTAATCATTTGCTGATGTTGACACTTAAAGTCAATTTTATATATAGCTGACCTATTATTTAGAAAAGTAATGATGGCTATTTATTTAATGAATGGAATCTTTTATTCCATATATATTTTAATTTCATAAAGTACAGTTAACTTATCCTTGGGAGTCTTATATGTAAAATGAGCAAATTATGTGTAAGTACTTATCTAAGTAATAGAGTAAACCAGATTTTTTTTATATTGTGCGTGGCCATGGATCTTCTTCATATTAACTGTTTTTATTATTCATTAGACTTAAAACACTTTTAGAAGCTTATTAGGAAGGAAATTCAGTTGAAAGGCAAAGTGCAAAGTAAGAAAATTATTTATATACATAAACAAGCATTAATGTCCTTGCAATGTGAAAAGTTTTGTGAATTAGTAAAAAAAAATCCTTGTTGATAATGAGCAAAGGGCAGAACAGAAATTCATAAAAGTGTGAATATAGAAATTAAAGAATTGCAAGTTTAAAACAGCACTTAATAGATGAAAGTTTGGCACGTTGTAATTATTTGAATGATAACGAGTTGCCGAGAAATAGTCTCGTATACCTCTGGCAGAGATATATACTGATACAAGTTTCTACAGTGTAATTTGGCAGTGCATGTCAGACGCTTGTAAATAAGGGTGATTTTTATCACAGAACTTAATAATAACAAAGAATTGGAAACAACTGAATGTTCATCATCAGGTGACAAGTTATGAACATCCATGTAATGTAACACTGTGTAGCCAATTTAAAAAAATGATGTTTTCAAAGTTAGATCATTAAACCGTATTCAGAAGCATCCTCGATTTCCCTGGAGGTGCTTTGGCGACCATGGGAGAGGGGGAAGCCAAGCACAACTCCATTCTGCTTCAGCCAGAGTGGGACTCTGTTTCTTATACGGAAGTTTCAAGTTAAGAGTTTGCCTGGAGTAAGGGAGAGAGAGAGCACATTTTAGGCTATAAAAACGTGGCTGTATAGCATTCAGTGTAACAGAAAGGTACTCAGTTACCTTGCAAAGGAGAAACAGCAGAGCATGATACATCAGGTATAGTAGTATTTCCGTGTTAAAAAAAAAGAAGTTGTATCTCCATCTGTCTATACATATGAGAAAATGGAAGTTTATGGTAATAGTAGTAATAAAACAGTTTTAACAAAATGGTAACAGTGGTCTGATGGGAATTCAGGTGATTTTTACCCACTGTTTTTATTATCTGTATTTTTAAAAATGAACAGGTACTCTTTGTGATGGGGTTGGGGGAAAACAATAGCAATTACTTACCAACACTTCAAAAATGCTAATCACATTGCATGCAAAGTCACCTTTTAATGTTTTTGTGGTCTCAGTGTAGAGTTTACTATATATGCCAGGTACTGTTCTAAGCAATTGACATATATGAACTCACCTAATTTTTCTAACAACCCTGCTTAGGTATTATTATTATTATTGTTGTTGTTGTAATTATTTACAGAGAGCTTAAGTAATATAGCTGAAGTCATGCTGCTGATTCAGGCTGTGATACATCACCTCTTGTAAAAAAAATTCCATCTATTTTGTTGGTATTTTCAGTTTTTTATCTCATCCCACTAGAAGCCTTTGACCTGCTGCTATTACTTCATTCATTGCCACTGACATATGCAGACAGTAAAGGAGGATCTTCTAAGGCGATCAGATCCCCACTCTTAACCAAAATTTTTTAGAATCCTGTCTGTGGCCTGGAGTCACTATGTGTGTTTTTAGGCAAGCTGAGCATCACACTTAGGTGGATATATAGTGTCCATATGCTGTGCCTTCTGGAACACATACAAATCACTTGCCCTTGGAACACACACAAATCACAGTTTTTTATACTTGAAGATGACATTTCTTTTGGTATTATTTCCTGGTCCAGATTTCCCACTGTCAGCAAGATTTATGCTTGACTTATTTATGGTAGTAAGTGATTGTGTTGAGCCATCCACGACCCTATGGCCTTTACAGAGCTAGGTGAAAAAGCTGGGAGAGGGCTGAGTGAAGTTAGATACCGGTAATCAGTGTTCTGAGGGAAAAGGGACATGTGTAAGAGAAAGGAAGAGTTATTAATAAGGGCAATGAACTGATGGATAGAAAGGACAGGAGAAAACAGTATAAGGAAGTGCGCTAATGAAAACACAAACTGAAACAGTATTCCCGAAAGATGATGGCCTAATTGAGGAAATATTATGATATCTGAATAAAATGAGCCCTTCTCCAAATCTTTCTTGGTATTAAAAAGAAACCCATCTCCCTGGCTGGAATATAAATTTTTTACACAAGTATTTTAATATTAGAGAAAGGGGAGGGGGAATAAAATGCATAGCATGGTCATAAATTAAGGAAGTGCTTACCTAAAATTACATCCTTTTCTTTTCTGTCTGGTTATTTGGAGAAATTTGTTAGTAACGTAAAAATTGTAATGTGGCGTAGCTGGGATGTTGCCTTACATGTATCCAGTGATTTATCCGGTGAAAGAATTAGAGCAGAGTTGTGGAACTTGTTTCATGCCTGGAAAGATCCCCTGGGGCTTTGTGACCCTTCTGTGATCATTGGAGCAGGCTGGGCACTTGAAGAGATCCTCTGAATTTTTTTAGAGGAGGAAGGTTTGTTTATTCTTTGCCCAACCTTGCACCAGCCATAAAGGTTTTCTCCCCTGACATCTAATATCCTGCTCTCTGATACATAGATTGGAAGATCAAGGTGGTCTTAGAGTTAATAAAAACATTTCAAAATAATGTATATCATAGTGATTACCTAAGTTAATTCTTTTACATTAACAGTATAGAGATATGATCTATTTTTAAACCCCCTTTGCAAAATTACCTTTTAGATCTTTATGACATAACTCTGAGACTGGTTATCCAAGATGGTAGTCACTAGCCTGTGTGACTATTTAAATTTAACTTAATAAAAATTAAATAGAATACTTTAGTTTCTCAGTTGCGCTAACCGTGTCTTACGTGTTTATTAGCCACATGTGTCTAGTTGGTAGCTAACATCTTGAATGGTGTAAATATAGATAATTTCTGTCATTGCATAAAATTTTATTTCAACACTCTTATAAACATATACATACATATGTACACTACACACACACACATGACCCAGCAGTTCCACTTCTGCACATTTATCTAAAGAAAACAAATACACTAATTTGAAAAGGTCTATGTACCCCCACATTCCCTGCAGCATTATTTACAATAGCCAAGACATATGGATGTCTTAGGATAGCCTTATCCATCGTTTTTAAAGTGAAGTTGGTTGAAATCATTGTGATTTTTCCAAATTGGATAGATGTTTTGTAACTTTGACAGTATATTATAATGACGGTAGATTTGCAAGTCAGCTAACTTCACTATGAGGAAAGTTTCATTCACGTTAATCAGTAATAGAGATTTACCATGTTAAGGTGTAAAATACTATAAAGTTGGCTTCTGGGAAACAGCACTGTGTAGGTAATAAAAGCACTAATTTTGAAGACAGGAAATGTGATATTGTTCCAGCCATTGCTGTTAAGTAGTTAGAAGACTTTAAGCATTTTTTTTCCCATGACTTATTTATTTTATAACTGAAAATTTGTCCATTTGATCCCCTTTATCCATTTTACCAGCCCCCCCACTTCTGGCAAGCACCCATCTGTTCCCTGTTTCTATGAGCTTGGACTTTTTTTTTTTTTAGATTCCACATATAAGTGAGATCATACCATACTTGTCTTTCTCTGTCTGACTTACTTTACTCAGCATAGTGCCCTCCAGGTCCCTCCATGTTGCAGATGGCAAGTGTTCATTCTTTTTGTGGCTGAATAATATTCCATTGTGTGTATATACATATATATATCCCATGTTTTTCTTACCCTTTCATCTATCAGTGAACACTAAGGTTCTTTACAGATCGTGGCTATTGTAGATAATAATACAGTGAACATGGGAGTACATCTATCTTTTTGAAATAGTGTTTTTGTTTTCTTCAGCTACCCAGAAGTGGAATTGCTGGCTCATATGGTAGTTCTATATTGAATTTTTATTTTATTTTTTTATTTTGCTATTATTAATATACAATTACATGAGCAACATTATGGTTACTAGACACCCCCTATTATCAAGTCCCCACCACATACCCCCATTGGAGTCACTGTCCATCAGTGTAGAAGAATGTTATAGAATCACTACTTGTCTTCTCTGGGTTATACTGCCTTCCCCGTATCCCCCTACCCCACCCCACCCCTACTACATTATGTGTGCTAATTGTAATAGCCCTTTTTCCCCCTTATACCTCCCTTCCCACCCATCTTCCTCAGTCCCTTCCCTTTGGTAACTGTTAGTCCATTCTTGGGTTCTGTGAATCTGCTGCTGTTTTCTTTCTTCAGTTTTTTCTTTGTTCTTATACTCCACATATGAGTGAAATCATTTGGTACTTGTCTTTCTCTGCCTGGCTTATTTCACTGAGCATAACACCCTCTAGTATATTGAATTTTTTGAGGAATTTCCATACTGTGTTCCATAGTGGCTACACCAAGTTACACTCCCACCAAAGGTGCACAAGATTTCCCTTTTCTCCATGTCCTACCAACACTTGTTATTTCTTGTCTTCTTGATACGTGCTAGTCTGATTGTTGTGAGATAATACCTCATTGTGGTTTTGATTTGCATTTCCCTGATGGTTAGTGGTGTTGAGCATCTTTTTGTGTACCCCTTGGCCATCCGTATGTCTTGAAAAATATCTGTTCAGACCCTCTGTCTGCTTTTTAATTGGATTTGGATTGTTTGTTTTTTTAGTCAGATTGGGATGTACGAGTTCTTTACATATTCTGGATATTAGCTTCTTAGCAGATATATGATTTGCAGATATTTTCTCCCATTCAGTGAGGTGCCATTTCATTTTGTTTGATGGTTTCCTTTGCTATGCAGAATCCTTTTAGTTTGGTGTCCCTACTTGTTTATTTTTAGTTTTGTTGCTTTAACACTTGGGACTTTTGATTTTCTAAAGTCTATTTGGGATTTAATTCCTTCACCTCTAAATTGCAGGTTTAAATAAAATATTTCTTACAAAGTCTGTTTTTTTATAATAGCTAATTTTGGACACTTTTTTCCCTCAGGTATAATTTTTATAAAAGAGCTATGACTTTGAATGGAAGACATAATAGAATGAGAAAGATGAAGCTACTAAGAGAAACCCTGCCCTTACTTCCAATCATTTTAAGGGCAACCAAGCTAGAGAAGCCCCTAAACCACTGCCGAGAAATATGCAGATCTGGATTAGATAGCATTTCCCCCAATCACTAGCTGTGTGGCACTGGGCAAGTTATATAATCATCTGCCTCAGTTTTCTGTTGGATGGATGAACTCAAGTGATGTCATCTCCTGGAGCTGCAGTCCGTTCAGAGGGGAAGACACAATATTACAATAATAGGTAGGCATGTGTGTCATAGATGTGTACCAGGTATACCAGGTACGAGGTATAACAATGGAAAATGGAAAGAAGGGAGCAGATTCTGCAGGTGTCAAGGAGGTTAAATTTGTATTAATTCAACTTGGTGACTGGTTGATGTGGAGTTCAGGGAGATGGAGGTTTCTGTGTCAAGCAGTGGGATGGATGATAGTGACTTTTCAATGGGTGAGGAATACTTTAAGAGGAATTGATCAGTGAGGTCATATGGTATGCCTAAGAGGCTGTAATTTGAAGCCAGACTGACTGGTTTAAAATCCCAGTGACATTTATTAACTTTGTGGCCAAAGGCATGTTAGTTAGTCAGTCTAACTAACTTAGACTAGATAGTTAGTCTCTTTGTGCCTTAACTTTCTTAATTGGTTAGTCTCTGTGCCTAAACTTTCTCAGTTAGCTTCACTTACACATGAGTTAATGTGTGTAAAATACTTAGACTAGTTTTGGCATGTGAGCACTCTATGTGTTTATTATTATTTGTAGGGGATATCTGGTCAGTTTTAGAAATGACAAGAGAGAGTCGTGGAGCTTTGTAGAAAGCAGATGAATGAAGCTAGAGTCTGTAGAGAAGTATAGTTTGGAGATACCATAATGGGAGTTATATAAATAGAAGTTGAAAGTAAGGGAATATAGAAAATATCCCAGGGAAAGCTATATAGTGAGATATAGTAAAAAGAAGGCCAAGGAGGACCATTCGGGAATAATCTTAATTTAAAAGTCAAGGAACATGAACATAAAACTGAAGAGTCCACTGGGTTCACACCAAAAAGATCATGGGCATTTCTGTAGAGCTTGGGGCAGAGGACACTTTACCAAGGACTGAGGAGTAAATGGATGAGGAAGCATTGGAGATGGTGAGTTTAGATCTCTCTCTCTGATTCTGTTTTTTAAATTTAATTTTATCAAAGTAATAGTTTAAAGAATCGAATAGTTCTGTAAGGCATAAAAGGGAAACTGGAAGAACAATTCTATACCCCTTTCCTCCCCACTCCTACTTCCTTTCTTATACAGTAACAAAATTAAAGTAGTCTGGGTGTATTTTCTGTTGTTTATGGCCATGTTTCACAGTGTTTCTTTTTTCTCCCCAGTTACTATCTATTGACTTCCTATAGCAGAAGATAAATATTTAACTCTTTTACACCATCCCTTCCCCCAGTCTTTAAAAAAACAGGTTAGCACAATTTTTGGTTAAATAAATATTTAGTATTTATTATGGCTATGTAAATATTCACAGAGGAATCAGTATACTGCAGTTGCTTCCTCCCCACCCCTTTTTAAGCAGCTGTTAGAGTTAATAATTGCTTTTTCTTTTTTGGTGGGGGGGTTAATTTTCTATGAATGTTTCATTATTATATCTCCAAAATCTTCAACGGAAGTGGAAAGGTACTCCGTAACTTCAAACATCTCATAACAATTGCCAGTTTCATTTTTTTTCTTGGAGTTTACCATGCTCTTCTCCAATCTAAAGTTTGTTATTCTGTCCAGGCCTGTTGGACAACTATTGTCCCATGCTTTCCTTTATCTTTCTTGGTTTTCTCAATGTTTTGGTGGAACACACCCTTAAACTACTTCTTAAGGAGGAGTGCCAAGGAGGCAAAGTTTTCAAGACTCTATGTATCTGATAGCTTGACTAGGTACTGAGTTCACGTGGAAAAGTGTTTCCCTCAGATATGAAAATGCTTTTTCATTATCTTCCAGTGTTCATTGTTATTGTTGAAAATTCAGATGCCATTCTGATTTTTATTCCTTTTTATAAGACCCTACCTTTTCATTTGTTTCTCCTCAGAAGCTTTTAGATTTCGTCTTCCCCCCAAATCTGGGTTGTCCTGAGGTTTCACATGATGTTCAGGGTAATTTTTTCACGGCTTGGTTCTTTCAGTGTGAAAACCCATGTTGCTCTTTTCTTGGAATTGTTCTCAGTAAAGCCTTCCCACCTTTCTTAGTTCGTTTTTTCTGTAACTCCTGTTGATGGAAGTATTTTAATTGGTCTTTCACTCTAATTTTCATCATTTTTACCTTTCTGCTCTTTTTGGAAGATTCAATTTTCTAACACTTTTGTTGAATTTTTACTGTGTTTAATTACGTATTTACTTTTTAAGAGCTCATTCTTGTTTTCAGGAGGATACTGAATTGTTTCATGGATGTGATATAAAAGGTACAATCTTTTATCTATCTGAGGCTGTTAATTGCAGCTTCTTAAGATTCTTGTCCCTGCAGTTGTCTTATTTTCTCCAGGCTCTTTTTTTACTGTTTGCTTAGTTTGTTTCCTTTCTCCCATTTTGAAGTGTCTGATGATACTTGGCTGTCCTTTTTTATTTTATTTATTTATTTTTATTAAGGTATCATTGATATACAATCTCATGAAGGTTTCACATGAGCAACATTATGACTACAACATTCACCCATATTATCAAGTCGCCCTTGGCACCCCATTGCAGTCACTGTCCGTCATTGGCTGTCCGACTTTAAGAGTGACCAAGTTATCTTGTTATGCGTTGACACCACATAGCATGGATTGCCATCCAGTATAATTTTCCTTGCCTCCCACTCACCAACTTGTAAGATCATATTTTAGGTTTAGGGTGTGGCCACAACTTCTGGATTCCTTTTTCTGTACCACTCAGGGCAGTGTAGGCTATGTTTGAATAACAATCTCAGACTTTCAGTGGCATACACGGTGAATGCATCCACACCACATGTACAATGTGGTATACATAGGGTTTCATAGGAAGGGGAATATGGTAGATTGTAAACTAATTTTAAAAGCTTATATCCAAAAATATCCAAGCCACTTCTACTCACATTTCATTGGCTAAAGCAAGTCACATGGGATGCCTAATTTAAAAGACCATAGTGAGCTTCAAGTCCAACTTTGCCCTGAAGTGAGGACCGCCAGAATGTTTTAACAGCTGTAATGGCTATTACCATGGCATTCTACTTATGCATGTTCTATAATTTCTTTTTGCCCTTGCTTTTCTAATGTATTTTACAATCTATTTATCTTCCGGAATGAGATGCATTAAGTTCCCTTCCAACTTCAAATTCTACAGCTATATGACTTAAGAATTCTACTCACCCCTGACAACTTGTTGAAAATGATATTCAGTAAACGTACTGAAAATACAAACAGTATTTTATAAAACATGTGAGCTATTTTCCTCAATAGCAGTATCTTTCAAAGAAAATGAATTCAGAAGCTTGACAAACTGTAGGACATTTTTTGTTTCTGTGTTGAATGAACCCCTGGCAATGTGTAACAACTGCTTGCATCCTTGAATTATAATCGTCCAGTTGGGTGGTTTTAACTGACCAGATTCCTCAGCTAACTTAACTTTCCTGGTTGAAAATACACATGTATATTTTTAAATATATCTTTTTAAAAATTATAAGTTATTCTATGTTGTAATTTAAAAAATACTGCAAATATATCAGTACTCTTCTGTCAGGTAAAATTTCAGTTGCATTTCTTTTATTTTGTTTTATCTTTATTGCTGACCTTATTTCTGTAAGCCCATAGTAACATTGTAACATCACATTGCTAAATCAGGGAGCTTCTTCGCTGGCCATTCCTGTTTTTCCTTCCTATTCAATTTAGTAGCTTATTTTTAATGATATCATTTTGTATTTCTAAACCACTGTTCTTCGATTTACACTAAAAGTAAATTAACAGTCTTACTTTCATTCTGTATTTGAAAATACATGGTCTCAACATCAATCATGTGAACACTTGCCTAATTTTCATTATTTGAAACATATTGAAAATTTTTTATTTTCAATAGGAAGTATCACAATATCAAATAATATTTGCTTGCCTTTGAATGATTATTTTATGTTAATGTTTTGGGCACTCTCCACATCATCGAAGCAATTGAAGATTCACTGGTGTTAATTTAATGGAAATTGTTTTACCTTGAGTCTGAAGACTTGATGCATTTCTTTTTACATGTCCTGCTTTTATTTTTATTTTATTTATTTATTTTGGTATCATTGATATACAATCACATGAGCAACACTGTGGTTACTAGATTCCCCCCATTATTGAGTCCCCACCACATACCCCATTACAGTCACTGTCCATTACATGTCCTGCTTTTAATCAAGAAATAGAATCTCTTTTCTAACTTTAAAGGTCGTTATTTTCGCTTCACACTCACACTGATACTCAGCTTGGAAGAGCTCTCAAGGGAGTGTACTAGAGCATGGTTTTGTGTCCACTTGTTATAAACAACTGACAATTACTTTACGTGCCTAGGTCTTGCCACATTTGTGCGTTATCACATGTGCTCCAGAAGTAAGTGCACTTGTTTGATTTTTTTTTATGAAGGGCCATGAACAAGCCAGATGCTTTAATAAAAAGCAACGAAGGGCATAAATCCAAAGCATAGTGTTAATACATGCACTGAAAGACACCAGTAGAAACTTCTGAAATCTGCACACACACAAAAGATGTGTAAACCTAGTGCTACCAAGTTATATATCAGGTATTCCACTGATTTAGTTCAGAGTTTAATGTACCAATGCTATATATTACAGATTCTAAGGTACCTTAATAATACACTTAAAAATAGAAATGCAACTCAGTTATAGATTCACTGAGGCATTTCACTGAACTCCAGTTTTTTTTAAATAGCATGGTTTGAAAATCACTCTTTTGCAGGACTTAAGATAGGCATAAGCAGGAAGAGTGGTAGAAAACTGAGTTTTGGTGTTTTGTTTGGTTTGCATTGGATAAAGCCAAAAAGATAAAGTTTGGAGTTTTTGTGATCTGTCAGCTTGAGAAGTTCCCAATATTTTCTTCAGCTTTAAAGGGAATGTGGACACACTTCTCATTGATTCATCTTCCCTATATCTGTCTCCCATCAGCCATCATTGTAATAAAGTGTGAATACTGTACTGTTACCAAAGCCAGTCAGTTCCATGCAGAGGGCAGAAACTGCCTTGAAGGAAACTGCCTTGAAGGAAAGGATCAAGAGTAACTCCTCTTGGAAAATAGGCTAAAAGGAGAGCAGGATCTCCATATCAATGGTTCTCTTTAGTTCATCATCTCTGTCCCATGTGTTGTTCTCATAATCACCTCCTTGCTGCCTTTCAAATTCAGGCATAAGCCAGCAGCCAGAGTGTACATTCTGAAAATAATTCTGCACATTTCACTCAGAAGTTCTTACATTCATTCATTCTCAGTGCCATTCATGTTCATACTCATTGCTTCTTACTCACCTCTCTTTCTCTCCCCCATCCACTTTATCCCCTTTTCTGTCACTAGAATATTTAATTTTTTTAAATGTGTTGGGAATGTCAGATATAGTGCCATGTACATGCTGGCTTTACTAAGAACTTTGTTTTCAACTTCAAAATATAGCTATATATATATATATATACATGTCAATATATAACAATATAGCAAATTCAATTTCGGCTTACTATTTTTTTTAATTCAAATTTGTTTGCTAAGATATCTCTCACCCATAAAGCATTGTCAAAGATGTATTTTTACCATATTTTTAAATGAAAAATTTGAAACATACAAAGAAGTTAGAAGAATTTTAACAGCAAACATTACATCAAACATCTAGATGGTGTAACATTTTCCTATGCTTGTTTTTTCATGTAACTACATCTCTGTTACCTCTCTGTGGATCCATTAATCTATCTGTTTGATGCATTTCAAAAGAAGTTGCAGACATCAATACACTCCCACCCTAAATCCTTCAGCATACAGATCATTAAGTAGAGTTCAATATCTTTTTTGAGGTAAAATTGATATACAATGAAACACACAAATTGTAAGTGCACCCCATTCAATAACTTTGACATATGTCTATGCTTTTGCAACCTGAATCACTCTTAAGACATTGAACTTTATCATCACTCCAGAAAGATGCCTCATGTCCCTCTCCAGTTAGTCTGCATACCTGCCCACTCGCTCACTCACAGGCAACAAATGCTGTAATTTTTTTCCTACCATAATTTAGTTTTGTCTGTTCTAGAAACTCAAATAAATGGAACTACACAGTTCATACTCTTTGTCGAAGGCTGCTTCTACTCTGTATTGTTCAAAGACAATTTTCCCTGGGTCTCTCAGATTGCTGCATGTCTGTGAGTGAGGTACTGACTCTTTTACATTCTGGGTTATCTTTTCAAGGACGTTTATATAGCAAACAGCCCAGGAATGTGCACATAGTGTTTCCTTCCAGAGTAAAGGGCAAGCATGCTTACTGTCCATTATAAAAAATTCAGGTTCCCTAAGGCCAGTGTTCCTCTTTCATCATGCAACCCACTGTGTGTAGGTTTCATTTGACCTTCACATCACTATGTGGGAATAGGGGCTTGTAGTGCTGGGGCAAAAATGCTGATGCTCTGGTTATTGCTATTGCTCCAAATAGTAAACTGTCCTTTGTCTTTGACTATAGTATTGTACCTTCTACCAGCATCTATGAAATTCTAGCAGGCTAATTTTTTAGCTTGCCCTTGAGGTAAAATCAAAGACCCTTTACAGTTCTTGACAAGTATTGTGATGTACACTATTACAAATACACCAGCAATTCATTCCTTTTTATTACTCGGTAGTGTTCTGTTGAGTGTATATAGCACAATTTATTAATCTTTTTGTTATTTAAGGACATCTACACTGTTTTTAGTTTTTAGCTATTATTGATAAACCATTATAAACATTTGCATACAAGTCTTTGGGTAGACATGTGTTTTTATTTCTCATGGGTAAAAACCCAGCAATGAAACAGTGGATCATAGGATAGGTATATATTTAATTCTATTAGAAATTGCTGAATTTTATTCAAAGTACATCTGCCATTTTATACTCCTGCCATCAAAGTGTGAGAGTTCTAGTTGCTCCAAAAGATTCTGATTCTAATTCAGATTGGTAGGTTTTTTTTCCCCATATCACCAAGCAATTCTCCAATACCAGCTTAGTGTCCTATAATTCAACTCAGTTCTGCAACTACCTGCAGATATCATCAGATCCCACAGGACTCTGTCCTACAAGACCACCCACCCACCCATTACAGATGCCAGTTACAAGTGCACCGTATCACCTGTGCTTCTGACCTAATAACTGTCGATTGGAGGTCCCAATGACCCTTTCCTTGGGTTTGATTAATTTGCTAGGGCAGCTCACAAAACTCAGACAAACATTTTATTTACTAGCTTACCAGTTTATTATAAAAGGCTGTGACTCAGGAACACCCAGATGGAAGAGATGCACAGGGCAGGGTGTGGGAGGGCATGGAGCTTCCATGCCCCTTAAGGTGTACTGCTCTCCCAGCACCTCTACATGTTCACCAACCCAGAAGCTTTTCGAAACCAATTTTTGGGGGTTCTATGGAGGCTTCATTACAAATACATGATTGATTAAGCCATTGGCCATTGGTAGTTGAACTTACTCATCAGCCACTCTTGCCTCTCTGGAGGTCAGAGGGATGAGACTGAAAGTTCCAACTCTGATCGCTTGGTTTGTGTCCCTGGCAACCAGTGACCATTCTTAGGTGTTTTCCCAAAGTCACCTTATTAACACAACAAAAGGCACATTTAGGGAATGCCTAGAGTTTTAGGAGCTCTGTGCCTGCAACAAGAACAAAGACCAAATACATTTCTATCTCCCTTTTTTTCCTTATTGCAGTGGCTAGGACCTCCAGCACAATGTTGAATAGTCATCCTTGCCCCCTTCCCCCTGAGGAGGAAAGTATTCAATATCTCATTATTAAGCTTTATGTTTTTCATAGATGTCATTTAGTGGAGTGGGGATGTTTCCTTCTGTTCCTGGTTGGATGAGAGTTTTTGTTGAATTTTATTTCCAATTATTATTTTCTCTTTAAATTGTTAAGTCTTATTTTTTCAAAGAACTATCATTTCTCCTAAGTTGTCCATTTTATTGACAATCATTTATTCTAACATTTCTTTACTATCCTTTTAATGTCTGTAGGATTGGTAGTGAGAGGCTCTCTCCTCAATTTGTAATTTGTGTTCTCTTTTTTTCTTATTAGCCTACCAAGGGGTTATCGGTTTTGCTGAAAGTGCCAACTGTTGGGTTTCCTAATTTTCTCTAATTTTTCCCCTATCTTCTTGATAAGCTTTAGTTCTTATAATTTTCTTCTGTTTACTAATGCAGGTTTGCTTTGCTTTTTTTTCTCTAGCTTCTTAAGGTGAAACCCTATGATAATGATTTGAGACCTCTCTTTTTTTCTAATATAAGCATTTAAATTTGTAAATTTTTCTCTCTGTATACTTTTTGTCACATACCATAAATTTTGATTTGTTGTATTTGTTTATCATTCAGTTAAAACATTAAACAAATTTCCTTGGGATTTCTTTCATCTGTTTATAATATTTACAATGTTATACAATATAAATATATAAAACAATATTGTAATATAAAATATGTTATAAAATATTTTTATTAATTTCTACATTTTAAATATGTGATTGATAATTTTATTTTTATTATTTGATATATTAATATATCATATTTATTTTATATTATAAAATATAATTTTATTGATATTTTATTAATTTTATACTATTAAATATATTTTCATATAATATAAAAATATAATTATAATATATAATCGAAATATTATTTATATATTATAATATTATAATTTGCTTGTCTACTTATCTTACTGGTAATGGTTTCTATTCTAATTCTGTTTTACCAGAATATATATTCTGTAAGATGTTCTGAAATGTATTGACTTTTTTTTGGCCCAGCTTAGGTCAAATGTGGTATAAATGGGCGGGCCATGTGGAATTGCAAGGAGTTCTACTTGGTAGTTGATGTGTGTACTTTAGGGCAAAGGTGTGTTAATTAGGGCAAAGTGGTTAATAAAGTTTTTTAAACGATTTTTGTCCTACTATGATTGGGATTTGCCTTTTAATAATTTTGTAAATTCTTGTTTTATGCATCTTAAAATTCTGTTGCCAGGTAATTTATGATTATTAGGTCTTCTTAATAAGTTGTGTTTAGTTCATTATGAAATAGCCTTCTTTATTTCTGGTAATATCCTTTATCTTGAAATCATGTTTACTATTAACATAGCTGTTACCTTCTCACTGCTTGTTATTTTCATGGTATGTCTTTTCCATCCTCTTTAAAAAAATTTTTGTGTCTTTACAGTTAAGGTGCTTCTCTTGTAAAGAGCACATTGTCAGATCTTGCTTTTTTATCTGTTTTATCAATCTTTGCATTTTGACTGGAGTGTTAAGTCCGTTTACACTTAATGTATTTATTTATATGGTTTGCTTTGGATCTACCAGTTTGCTATTTTTTGTTTAGCTCATGTATTTTCTAACCTCTTTCATTACATTTATGCCTTTTTCTGTGTTAATATGATATTTTTAAAGTTCCATTTATCTGTTGGTTTTTTAATTACATCTTTTTGTATTATTTTTAGTTTGCTCTAAAGCATTAGTTCTCAAAGGGGATGTTGTCACAAGAAGGTGAACATTGGTTCTGAGAGTGAGGGCAAAAACATCCTCGAAATTACAGTGGTTTGTGGCTCTCCAAAGAACCACAGTACATAAATATTCAGTATACCTGTGTTCTTAAAATTTCTTGGGGGAGACAAATAGGAAAAAAGCTCTTTATGAGGGATATAATGAAAAACAGGTTGAGAAACTTCTCTAGGTTTACCACTTAACATCCTTAGATTTTCTGTAATATACAGAGACTTAGTGTCTTACCACTTCAGGTAAAATCAGAGCTTTATTTTTAAATCAGTCATTTTTATTTATTTGTATAACATTTTAAGTTATGCCCTTTTTTAAAAACTTTATTTTTTTAGAGCAGCTTTAGGTCACGAAATTGAAAGAAAGCACCACAGTTTCCCATATACCTACTACCTCTGTATGTGCAGCTTCCCCCATTATCATCAACTCCTGCCAGAGAGGTACATTTATTTCAGTTGATGAACCTTCATCAATACATCAAAATCACATTAAAGTCCATAGTTTATATAATGACTTACTTTTGGTGTTGTACCGTCTATGGGTTCAGCCAACTGTATAATTACAGGTATGCATTATTATGATATCATACAGAAATATTTTCACTGCCCTAAAAATCCTTTCATCCCTCCTGCAGTCTGCTCCCAACCCCTGGAAACCACTGATCTTTTTACCATCTCCAGAGGTTTACTTTCCCACAAAGTCTTATAATTGGAATCAGACAATATGTAGCCCTTTTTCGGATTGGCTTCTTTCACTTAGTAATGCACATTTAAGGTCCCTGTATGTCTTTTTATGGCTTGGTAGCTCATTTCTTTTCAGTGGTAAATAACGTTCCATTGTTGGATGTACCACAATTTATTTATCCATTCACATACTGAAGGACATTTTGGTTGCTTCCAAGTTTTGGCTGCTATAAACATCCTCATGCATATTTTTATGTGGGCGTAAGTATTCAACTCCATTCAATAAATACCAAGGAGCACAATTGATGAATTGTAGGGTAAGAGTATGTTTAGCTTTATTGCCAAACTGTCTTCCAGAGTGGCTGCACCATTTTGCATTCCCACTTTTAATGGATGAGAGTTCCTGCTCCTCCACATCCTTCTCAGCATTTGATGTTGTCAGTGTTCCAGATCTTGGCTATTCTGATAAGTTTATAATCATATCTCATTGATGTTAATTTACATTTCCCTGGTGACATGGGATGGGAAACATCTTTTCCTATATGTCTTTGCCATCTGTATATTTTCTTTGTTGAGATGTCTGTTAGGGTCTTTGGCCTATATTTTTATTTAGTTGTCCATTTTGTTATTGTTGAGTTTTAAGAGTTCTTTCTATATTTTGAATAACAATCCTTTATCAAAGGTGTCTTTTACAAAAATATTTTCTATCAGTCTATGACTTATCTTCTCATTTTCTTGACATTGTCTTGTGTAGAGTAGAAGTTGTTAATGAAGTCCAGCTTATCAATTACAACAAAACAATTAAGGGATAAGAGATGACCATGAGTTGAGTAGGGAGGCCTTGCCAGACGCCCATGGCTTTGAGTTTGTAAACCTTACTATTGTGATCATGGTGGTGAGGGGCAATTGAAATAATTATGGTAAGTGTTACACTACGCATCATGGTATACAATGGCTTTTGGTGTCAAAGATCTGGCTTTGAGTCCTGGCTCTACCATTCATCAGATTTGACCTTGTGCCTCTAAATGTCTCAGCTGCAGGAGAGAAGGTCGCAGCTGCTTTATGCTTTCTCCAGCTCTCCCTCTTTCCTTTGTTCCTCACCACTGTTATTCTCTTCCTCTGCCTTGATTATATATTGAGCACCTGCTATGTTTTAGGGGATGGTTTTAGGCATCAGGATATAAATGAACAATTATATTTCCTTTGTATCCTTAGAAGAAAACAGACAAGTGATAATGCAGTCAGATAAAAGTCATAGCAGTGATATACTATGTATAATTGGAGCACTGGAAAAAGAGCGCCTGTATTTGCTCTAGAATGTCATGAAAGGATTTAAAGATGAGATAATGTTTAAACTAAACTCAGCAATGTGCAGACATTTTCCAGGTGGGGGTCAAGGGTAAGAGTAGGTTGGATTAAGTTAATAGGTGAAAACATTCACTGCAGTGTCAGTTTTAGAATAGGTTTTTGAACCTGTTTGTTTTCTCCTACTTCTCTTGTACTTGATTCAGCAGGTAGAGGAGCAGACTGGATACTGATAAAAATAGTATAAACTATTGAGGTGCTGGTCAATGTACTAAGCACTGTTATAGGTGTTTTACATTAATTATTTGGAATCTGACAGTAATAACTGTAATAGATGTTTTTTATTCCAAAAAGATACTATTATTCCCAGTTAATAGATAAGGAAAATGGGGCAGAGTTTTTTTTTTTAACACATCTATGGTCATGTAGCTTGAGGTTGTAATTAAGTACCCAGTATTCAATCTACCTTTCATCCCTGCATACTTTCGCCTTTTAAAATGTCATACCAATAGTGTGCCAGTTTTTGTGTCTGTCTCAGTGTCGAAGTCCAAGCCAAATGGAGGGATTTACTTAAGACTTCCTTTAATATTCAAGAAAAGTAGAAAAATCTCTTTTCGTTCTTTTCATGTGAAGTTTAGTGATCTGACTGGGGCTAAACTGGATTTTATCTACTTAGGTAAAGCTCAGTAAACATCAGTTTCTGCAGTGCCACTGTATTCCTTTTAGCTTCTGTTTTCCTAAGGATTTGAGTTATGTAAGAACTAAAATCTTGCTTCTCTTCAGTCATTTGGGAAACAGTAAGAATGTATAAAGGGAAATTTCAGATTGACTAAAAAAAGTTACCGATTCATTTTTCTCTATGTCTATGTAGAGAGAAGTCAGAGAATTTTTTTTTAAATGTTATAACAAAGGCTACAGACCTGAGTTGTATAACAAAAAGAAAAGAGGGAGACTCACCTAACAGTAAGCATTTTGTCTATGGTTGTGCAACACAGCAACTGTGGAGCAGATGCTAGATCCCAGATGTCCCGATATTTAGTCCAGTGATCTTTTTCTTATGTTCTTGTGGGTCCTCAGGTTTAGTTATTCCTGGAGTTATCTTGGCATGTAGTGTAGATCAAAAATGTGTAGTCTTTCAGAGTGTCAGTTGGCCGTTACTCATGCATATTGTGTAGTATCTCTACTATTGCATATTGTATAATAATTAATTACCTATCACTAATTGTATATTGTGTGTGCAAAACCAATCCCTCCTTCCATCTTTTAGTTGAGTTTTAACAATGTCTTGGTAGGACCATGACAGTAGCTTGTAATAGGCATCCTACATACATTGCTCATGTGTCCACATATCCACGGTATTGTCAAAGAAGTTAATATTTTTTTAAACACAAATTTGATCTTGCTACTTCTAAAAGCAAAAAATTTAAAATATTTTTTTAATCAGTAGTTCTTTATTTTAGACAGCATAAAATGTTGGAATGTCCTTAGGATGTCAGTCAAAAATGTGTGTTATCTGGCTCTGACTTGTATTTTCCTGCCTCATTTTGGGGCACTCCTTCACAGTCATACACTTAAGCTAAGCTTCTTGTTATCCCCAAACATGTATTAACCACCCTGTCCTGTCGCACAAGCATATGATTAAACTACTAGTTCAGTTTGGGTTATCTTCAATCTCCATAAAAATTTCATTCTCTCTTCTTGAACCCAAAAATAAAAGCTTCCATAATGCCTCCACCCAGTGTAGATCTCTCCTGGGTATTCCCCTTAGCTCTGGGAAAGTTATTCATTGCATAATTTCTTTTCTCCGTCTTCTGTATCTCTCTCACAGGAACTCCAGTTCAAGTTAGATATTCCTCCTCTGTGTTTCTTTTCTCTCATGTATCTCATTTTTGGGGGTCTCTTTCTGTGTCCTGAGAGATTTTCTAACCTTTCGCTTCCAGCCCACTTAATTTCAACAACCATTTTAACTTTCTGAGAGTGCTTTGTAAATTCTCTTGTTGTTTTTGTTCTTGTTTTAGTGATGTTATATGGTCTCAAATATCTGGAGAAACTAATTCGATAGTATATAAAATTTCTTCTGGTTCCTCATTTATCTTGGCCTTTCTTCATTATGCTGCTTGTTTTGTGATTCTTGGCTGGCCTTTCCAATATAGGGCTGAGGGGTAAGAACGAGGATAGGAATGATTTAAGGTTGAGAAGTTAGGGAGCCAGCTTCTGCACCAGCAGCTTCCTAATTTTCAGAATGAATAGGGGTTTGTGTGCAGGATCCAATACTTCACTAGTTGCCCAGGTATTTCCTTCAGTCTCCTAAGAGAAGGCCTCCCATTATTTGCATTAGGGTAATGTTTGACTGTTTTCATGTGTGTAGGTGGGAATAGAGGTGGGAGGATGAAATGGGCATCTCTCTGTCCATAAACAAACCTTCCATTATCCCTGTGTTCGGGCCCACTGCTCCCTTGCCGTTCCTTGCCCATGTGTTATCTCAGCGTTCTCTCTGGCTTCTGTCGGGAATGTTGATTCCTCCTTCTGCTGAAGCCCCTTTTGATAGTTTTTCTAGGGTGAGGCTCTTTAACTCAGTCAGCACTCTAACTTCCAGAAATTTTTTGAATTCTGCTTTTGTTGATAGCACCTCTCTTACTCTCTTCTTCATTGTGACTCTGTTTCTTTTTATTATTTTACTGTCATTTTGATGGCTTTTAAAGAGTAACCTGAGGCAAATGATTCTTGGCTTGTGCTTCTTAGAGAAGAAAATACACTCTTCCAAGGAGAATCAAGTATAAAACTAGCAACAACTCAGTCTAGCTGGAGAGAAAAAGCATGTGCCAAGAGAGATAAGTAATCTCATTACTAAGTGGAACCTGGGGCAGAGATACTTGGCAAATAAAGTATAGCATTTGGGCTGCTTTCATTTGACTCAGTATTCCTATTATTGTTTGAAAGTAATTGTAAAGTGATTGAGAGAAGGAAAGTGAGTATATCAAGGAAATTGAAAGCCAACATTTTTATAATTCTGAAATTAATTTGTGCTACAATGAATTTTAAAATTTGGAATAAAGGGAAGTGGGAGAAAAGGGAACTGGATCTTGGTTGAAGGAAGAGGAACACAAATTAGTGGTGTTAATGAGTTAACTTAATATGTGCACATTCATGATTGGCCTGTCCCCATTGTAAGTGCCTCCTGATACGTTAGTCAGCATGTCGGCAGCTTCTCCTAAATGCTTTCTCATTCATTTGGTCATTCCTTTGTTCATTTATTCACTCAATAATTGTGATTCTCTCCCATAGAGAATAAAACCTTATTTTGTCCAGATATCTCAGATGACATTGTAAGCCAAAAGACTCAAAGATCGCCTTATGCGGGTCTTCCGTGCAGATTAAACTATAACCTACATCAGTCTGCATTCCTGGTTTACATGGGCAACGACATCATGGATTAGGAGGCTTATCAGTGAGGATGATCAGAACATAATGGGTAGAAGGAAGAACATGAAAATAGATCCATATTAACTTCTCCATGGAGTCAGAGAATAACGTTATTACAGTGAACCATTATAATCCTATCAGCATTTTATTCTAAATGCACCATACACAGTGTCACCTTGACATTAAAAACACAAGAAGTTATTTTATAGTAGAAATATGAGTTGGAAAATTTGACTTGGCATGAGCAACTCACCTAACTCCTTAGAGTTCAGTCCACCTTTATTTCCAGTGGGAGTTGGACTTGAAATAATCCTTAAAGATCTTACTGATGCTGAATTTACAATACTGTTAAGTACTTATTGAATGACAGCTATTCTCAGGCATTATGCTAAGCCCGTTGGGAAATACTAAGATATATATCACAATCCCTGCCCTTCAGGAGAAGATAAATACAGAAGAGCACACAACTACAGCATACACCAATGTCTGCATTACACAGCAGTGTATTTTAAAAACTGTATTAAAGAATCACTTAGTGAAAGAGGAGAGAATTTCCAACCTGGAGCAATTGAGAATGGTTGCATAAAGGGTCATTTGAATTATGCCTTGAATTGTATGATTTTGATAGACGGCTCTGACTGGAAGAGTACATCCCCACCAGCTTAAGCAGGAGTACAGAGATGAGAAACTTGAAGTGTGTTCAGAAAGTACAAGTCAGCAGCTTTATTAATGGAAGGGCTGTGTTTTAGAGAAACGGGAAAGGAAGTGGGAAATAGGACTAGAGGTAAGATTATGAATTGCCTCCCCTACTATCTAAGAGCGGTATTGTAGGTTTTTGAGACAGGAGACTAACAGGCTAAGATTTATTCAGAGAGAATTTGCAGGTGTGGGAGATGCTACAGAGTAGGGAGGCTGTAACCTTGGTGCTGAAATATCAGTGAAGAGACTGTTACACTTACCCAGGTAGGAGATAGTTAGAACCCCATAGGACAGTGGCAACCCAATAAAATGGTTGGGGCAGATGAAAAAGTTTATGAAGTAAGAACCACAAGAGTTAATTAATGGTTTGTTTGGATAAAAGTAAGTATTGGAACCAGTGTGACTGACTGGAAAAATGGAAGCACCTTTAATAAAGTTTTTCAAGTCAAGGGGAAAAGTTAATTTTGTGAAGAAATGTAATGAGCTAATTCTCCATCTTTGAACAAATCTTTCCCACATACATAGCAATTTTGATGTCATAGCAAAGATAGAATATTCTCTGTGGATCCTTGTTTTGTTTTCTTACAAAGTTTCTTAGGAATATTATTTATAGTTTCTTAGGAATTATTATTTTACAAATACTAGGAATCTCAATTGCCTCATGTAGTAATTTGGGGATCAAGGAGTAAATGATGAAATTAAAAAATTATTCTTTCAGAGCTTCATCAGTAGTAGCCAGAACTTTGTGATCGTAAGAGGGGAATTTTACTTTAGATTTATAAGTGAACTTATACGTGTCAAAAATTGTAATAATAGATAATAAAATCAAATGAAGTGCACCCATACACCAGGGACTGTGCAGAAATAAGGAAGTGATAAAATTATTACAGAAACAAAACGTGAACATTTGATAGCTCTAATTAAAACTGCTTTCCCTTCCTTCTCTTAATTGCTGTAGTTGACCTATGGTCCACTTTATCTAATTTGAAAATCTGAACTTTCTTGAGTGGAGAGTTAGAAAAGAAAGAAAAGTAACTTTATAATTAGTGAACAGATACCTTAGGAGGAAAAAAATAGAAGATTTGGAGATGTTAAAGTTTAGAGACTATGATTTTTTTGAGTGTAGGCACTTGTGATTTTTTTTTCTGATTTCTACATAGCATCAGGCAACAGAAAAGGTGCTGCCAAATGCAGACTCCACATGAAGGATTTTGCAGTGTCAGGTGACCTGCACTAGAAACTCTGTTTTCATGTATCGTATTACTTTCATAATGAATAGTGTCTCCTGTTGCATTGAATTTTGAAGAGTTGTTTTTATTTGTTCCATGTAATTATTTGGTTGTGTGTAATTACTTAACTGCCTTTAGATAAGTCATGT